>PVJH01016904.1:0-49334 GCA_004026705.1 Nesogale talazaci | reverse complement strand
TTTTTTCACTATTATTTTTTTAAGTCAGTCGATCTGTAGTACTTGATAACTAACTTGGCACAAAGAAAATTCTGGGAATTTCTTTTCCCTCAAGGAAGAATTATGAGTATAGTGGAAAAAGCCAGGCTAATTTAAATTTGAATCTGCATCTACAAAACTTTGGGCAAGTTACTTAGCCATTCCTCATCTAAAAAAATGAGACTAATTGTCCTTTTTCATATAATTATTATGAGATAATATTCAAATAATGTCATTTATAAAGCTAAATACATAGAACTGATCCAACAAATGATAGTTCCCTTCTTCTTGAGGGGTCAGGGGAAAACAGTAGAAATAGGTTCTTCTGCTTTTTAATTTAATGAAATTGATATCCCGTACAAGTTTCCATGAAGGCATGATTACACAGCTCAGAACAGCATGTTCTTTTTATATGGCTCAGATTTGCCTGGGGCTTACCCTGTGCAAAGATGGCCCAACTTTCCCACCAATGAGGAGGCAGAAATATACCCTAATGGCGCTTCCGTGAAGAAAGCTACAAATCAAAGAATGGTTTCCGCATTTCCTAAATATACATCTGTCCGTATCCATAGTGGCAGCTCTGCAGTCACCAGCAAAATCTTTGTACCCAAAGTCTTCTTGAAATGTATCAAAATTTAACAGATTTATATTCATATTTAACTTCCTATTGGTGTCGAAAGAAGTACAGGTAGAATGTCCCTTAGAAATGAAGATCGAGAGACTTCACCTCATGTAGTTTGACCATGTCATCCGGCGGAACCCATTGCTGGAAAATTAGATCATGCTAGATAGAATAGAATGTCAATGGAAATTTTTAAAAATTAAAAAAAATAAAATAAGCTAAAATGGGGCTGAGCCCCGGGGTCGTAAGTGGTTGAGTGTGGGACTGCGGCCGCGGGCTTGGCGGTTCAAATCCAGCGGCAGCTCTCTGGAGCAGCACTGGGTAGAGCCCACGGCCACCAAAGGCAGTGATGGCCCCCTCCCCCCCAAATAAGTAAATAAATAATAAAACAGAATGTCAATGGAAAAGAAGAAACCCTTCAGTGAGATGAATTGGCACACTGGCTGAAACAACTGACTCCAACATGTCACCAATTGTGTGGATGCCACGTTTGCAATTGTCAGTCTGGATTTTAATTTATTTTATCCATAAATATAAATCTGTAAAAAACGCTCACAAATAATTTACTATTAACTTTGAATAGGCTAGAAAGATAAAAGAAGATATTTGTGTTCCTGCACACATAATCTTATGAAGAATTAGTATTTTCTGAATTATGACCATTAGAAAATACATCCAATGGTATAATACCCACTACTAGGTACATTCTATTGTACATAGACTCACTATGAGTCAAAACTGATCACATGGCACTAATTTTTGCCTTTAAAATATGACTAGATCTTTACTATTTTTCCGGATTGAAAAGGTTCTTTCTAATATCAAATACAGAGGAATTTGCCAACGTGGTGGGAGTGACTGTTCTTTAGCAAATAGTTAATTTGTCAGCAATGTAAATGTTTTTGACAGGAATATGCGAAGTATTAAATATGTCATAGAATACACAGCCATATTTAAATCCTGATGGTGCAGTTTACAGGCATCATTGCTTGTCAGTAAAATTAGGGTAACATTGACACAATCACTAAAGACAATGTGTGCATAAGCAAAAATGGTGAATAAAGCTGATGGTGCCCAGCTATCAAAAGATATAGCATCTAGGATCTTAAAGGCTTGAAAGTAAATAAGTGACCATCTAGTTCAGAAACAACAAAGCCCACATGAAAGAAGCACACCAGACTTTGTGATCACATGCTCTCAAGGGGATCAGTTATCAGGTATCAAAGAACTAAAAATCTTATCATTGCATGCCCACCTTTCTGATATGATCACTGAAGACAGATGTGTGCAAAAGCAAATGTGATGGTGCCCGGCTATCAAAAGATACAGTTTCTGGAGTCTTAAAATCTTGAACGTAAAGAAGAAGCCATCTAGCTCAGAAGTAACAAAACACACATGAAAGAAGCACACCAGCCTATGTGACCACCAGGGATCAGGTCGAAGGGATCAGGTATCAGGCATCAAATAACTTAAAATGATATCATTATAAATTAAGGGAGTACAGATTGGGAACCCAAAGTTCATCTGTAGGTGAAGTGCCATTCCCTTATAAAAGGGTCTCAAGGAGGAGATGAGCCAGTCAGGATAATGTAGCAACAATTAAATATGCAACTTTCCTCTAGTTCTTAAATACCCCTCCTCCCTCCAGGATCCTGATCCCAATTCTACTTTCCAAATCCAGCTAGACCAGAGGATGTACACTGGTACATTATATTAATCGGAAACGTGGGAAATCCAGGACAGATGACCCCTCCAGGACCAGTGGTGAAAGTGGTGATATCGGGAGCATGGAGGGAAGGTGGAGTATAAAGGGGGAACCAATTACAAGGATCTACATATAACCTCCCTGGGGTTTGGACAACAGGGAAGTGGGTGATGGGAGACATTGGACAGTGTACAATATGAAAAAAATAATAGTTATTTATGAATTATCAAGGGTACATGAGGGAAGGGGGAGTGGGGAGGAAGGAGAAATATGAGATGCTAATACCAAGGGCTTAAGTAGAAAGAGAATGTTTTAAGAATGATGATGGCAGCAAATGTACAAATGTGCTTTGCATACAATGGATGGGTGTGTGGATTGTGATAAGAGTTGTATGATACTTCAATAAAATGATTTTAAGAGAAAAACAAAATTAGGGTAATATGACTTGTGAAGTTACTATGAGAGCTAAAGAAAATTCCATTTGTAAAGAGCCTCCATAAGACAAAAAAAAAAAAAAAAGAGGAACGTGACACATAACAGTTCCTCTTTCTTTGTCCTGTGGGAAGATGGCTGACTTCATAGAAGTTACTTCAGTACTTTTGGAGACAGAGAGGGCTGCTTTTAAGAGGTAGTTCAACATGTCATAGATCTAGGATGAACACAATCTAGTTCTATTAATAGAATAAATAAAAATTCAGCCTGAAAATTGCAAGCATATACTTATTAAGCTAAGTAGAAAATACTTTGTGTGTAAAGGAAGGCGATGAGCCATTCTTTGAACTCAGACAATAGTTCTGAGACATTAGGAAAGTTTTTCATCAACTTTATCCATTTAACCTCAGTTTATCCATTGTCCTTACAGGGATCAAATCATGAGCATAAAAAGTATTCTACAAGGCTCTCAGAGCTTTCCCTTCAAAACTAATTATCATGACACGAAAGCAGCTGTGTATAAAGCAATGCTTAGAATTACTGTTGCTATATAATTAGAACAAATACAATTTCTGTTGTTCTCCGTGTACTGAGAATCAAGAGGAAATAAAATTCTGAGTGGTGACCAATTGGGTGGAAATGCTTGGTTATTGAAGGACTTATAACACTGTCTTTCATTTCACAGTACTGGCCACTCAGTTCAACCGAGACACAAATGAAAGGAATTTTAATAACCTACTTGTATTATGCTCCAAGAAGGTTTTCTTATAGTGACTCATTTCCAGTCATTTTCCTGGAATCTTGAAATTGTTCTCAACTTAATAGGACGTGCAAGACCATTCACAAGGTTGGTAACACCAAGTAGCCGCTAATGAAGAACAGGAAGCAAGTAGAAATAGCAATGGCTTACATTTGTGTAAGTAGAGCACATTCATGTCCGTTATCTCATTTGATTCTCAATAGCTCTGTGATAATTGCAAGGCAGGTTTTTATTATTATCTTCCTTTTTTTGTTTGTTTTTGGAGGGGGCATGACTGCCCTCTGGTGGTGGTATCTTCTTTTCTTCTTCCTTTTTAATCTCCATTTTTCTTATTGTCTGTTGCTGAGCTGGGTGAGCTTTCTAGCAGGTTGTAAAGCTTGAGCAGTGGCCTGGAACAAGAGCAATCTTCACTCCTACTGAAAGGGAGGGAGATGTTGGGTGCGAATGGCATCATTTCAGAGTGGTGAGCATCAACCCCACCCCACCCCCCCCCAGCTCCCAGTGACCACACAGAACAGATAGAACTGCCCCTGTGAATTTCTGAGACAGCGGTCGAAAACCCCATCTTTCTTCGTGGGAGCAGCTGGTGATTCCAAACTGCAGAACTTGCAGTTAGCAGTCCAATCAGAACCACGATGCTATCGAGAGGCAACCTTTTCACAGAGAAGGGAGTGAAGAGTCTGGGACAGCAGTGACACTCCACACACATGCCGTCTTGGTGGGGTGTGGGGGGAGCGGTTTCTGGTCCACACCTGAGACGTTTTTCAGGCAGTTCCAGAAATGCAGACAACTCATTTCTTTCTGATAACACATACATGCTAAGTTAACCTCAGATGACGTAGAAGTGAAGAAGATAAACCAACTTGGTTTATTTTGGTAATTAATTTAAAAAGCAGATAACCTGGGGCTGAGTCCTGGTGGTGTAGTGGTTGAGTGCGGGACTATGGACCCACTGGTTTGGCAGTTCAAATCCAGCTGCAGGTCTCCAGGAGCAAGGCTGGGCCTTGGACTCCCACCAGAGGGCAGTGATGCCCCCCCAAAAAAATAAATAAAAATAAATAAATAAATAACAAAAAGCAGATAACCCACAACTTTAAAAATAAATAAATGCCATGTACATAGTCGGTACTATGTTTCAGCCCCTTTGTTCAGCCACTGTGCCAATCTGTTCCCCTGCAGGTTTTCTTCTTTTCCTTGCCCTGCCCTTCCTGAGTGTTGGTGGGAAGGTCTTACATATTGTTTCTGGTAGCAGGAAAGAAGGGGAAAAACAGAAGGGCAACTCAAAGTCCAAATCAACAACCTTTATGAATCTGAGTCACAGACACTTTGCCTAAAGGGGAAGAGGGAGGAACCAGTTTCCACCCTCTTAATACAGAAATGAGACCAATCGTTGATGGAAAAAGGAAAATCTTTTTCTCTCTTCCCTCCCCAAGAGAGGTATGATTAAATAATAACACAATGGTGCCACCCTAA
The DNA here is from genome assembly GCA_004026705.1 of Nesogale talazaci. NCBI lineage: Eukaryota > Metazoa > Chordata > Mammalia > Afrosoricida > Tenrecidae > Nesogale > Nesogale talazaci. The sequence goes on along the minus strand of PVJH01016904.1, from coordinate 44,324 downwards.
ATCTCCATATCCTAATTAGAAAGCAAAAACAAGTACTTAAATGAAACACAATTCGGATATAATACAAGAGCAACAAAGTAGGGTGTCTCCAGTTTGGGATTGAATTAACAATGAATTCGTAACCACCCCTGTTGGCTCTGTTCCGATGCCAAGTGTGGTAGTCCAGTGGATCATCAGTTATGGGTATAGATACCTGCTCTGAAGGCACGAAAATGTCTAGAGGATGAGCAACAGATTCCACCTGGTTGCAGGAACTTGAAGCAAAACATCAAACCTTTGAAACTGAGAAACAGCCAAACATCTGGGTGGCTTTCTTGGTGCCAAATGCCATCCCTCTGGTCTTCAGACCTCTTTTGGACAGAACCAAACTCAAGCCCAGTGTATTTGACAATGAACCGACCCAGCCCAGCACTTAACTCCTTGCCAGCCTGAAATTAGGCCCGAGGCCATCTGTCCCCGCCAGGAGAACAGGAGTGCCAGAAAGCTCCAATTCAGCCTGCATTTGCTTGGACTTGCAGCCGCAATACCGGCAGAGAGAATTTTGATGCGGGATGGCAAATTCCCCTAGGCTTGGCTTTGTACAAGGCCAAACAAAAATATCTGCTTAATGAAGAGGTAGGACAATGAATTATGGTCCCAGGATGATCAAACCATTTCTGCCATCCCCCTACACATGGACCACATCATCACCAGTGGAACCAGGCCAGTTCTGGACCAAATCTGTCTTCGTCATGCACAAAGCTGGGTGTCTCTACCTGACTCGCTTCCTTCAGCAGCCTCTACATTTCCTGCCTTCTCACAAGCCTTTGTTTCAGCAAGATCCTGATCTTCCTTCTGCAACTAGCTATCCACATATTTTTTCTCAGTAAATAGGTTAAGGGAAGAACGAACTTGCCACCCTCCAGCAAATATTGCATTTTAACCATAGGGCAGACAATAAACTTAGTACAAGAAATTCAAATCTTTGAAAAAACATGCTCCTGAGTCAGGATAAGAAGAGCTGTATAAATCATGCAGCAGCATGTACTAAACCACCTCCTAAGGAAATGGAATCCTGCTGGACTTACTGAAGGATGTGGATCTGAGGAGTATGTCTGTCTGACCTCCAGAAGTCTCTTAGAATCAATAACTAGCATAGAGACAAGAGGAGAGATGATCAGAATATTGCTACCTGACCGCTCCCACGCTTTTGCTTTTGCATCTTCTAATAATACTAATTGCACAACAATAACAACTCACTCAACACCCAGGAGGTAGAGTTCTCTTTTTTAAACTTTCAATCAGGTCATGCCACTTCTAACCTAAAACCTCCCCATATGTCCCTTTGTGCATGAATGAAATTTATATCCTTCCCCAGAATAGAAGAAGCCCTCCACGACTAGCCCCTGCTAGGAAGATGCCCGTCTCACTCACTTCAGACACACTGGATATTGTTCTCGTCTTCAAACATCCCTGCCCCAGGGCTTTCCTCTCTGTAGTACCCTCTTGAAAATGTTTTCTTCCAGATTTCTCCATGACTAGTCTTATCTCATCATTTAGCACCCCATTTAAGATGTTCTATCAGACAAAGTTTCCCAGAGAACCTGAACCACACACATGTAAATACACACACATATTTACACATGTGCACATACATACATATGTAAACAGGCTTAAACCTCCATGCATGGAGGTTGATTTGTTTCAAATAATTGGTTCACATGATTGTGAGGGGTATCTGGGAAGTCTGAAATCTGAAAGGCAAGCCATCAGGCTGGAAACCCAAACAAGAATTGATATTATAAAATAAATTTAAAAATAAAAGAATTGATATTATAGCGTTGAATCAGAAATCTCTAGGGCAGGCTGAAGACTCAGTCAGGATTTATATTATGGTTTTGAGGCAGGGTTTTTTTTCTTCCCTGTGAATTATCAGCATTCACTCAAAACCTTCTACTAATTGAGACCTACATGATCGACGGTAATCTTTACTTAAAATCAATTGATTATAAATGTTAATCACATCTACCAAATTGAGCAAATGGGTGTCATGGCCCATCCAAGTTCCAATAAAAGTAATCATCACAGATGCCTCCACTGACAAGCTTATCGAAATGAGCCCCTGACAGTCACTCAACAACTACTTTCTTTTTTCGTGACACCTATCACTATCTGAAACTATTTTGAGTTCTTTTATTATTTTTAACTCATATAATAGAAAACTCAAACTTAACAAATGTAAAATTGAGCTTCTTACCTACCTGCTTCAGACGTGCTCCATTTTCAGTCCACTTCATTTAAGGCAACTAAATTCTTTCTGTGGCTCTGATCAAAAACTCGGACATCATTCTAGACTCATGTCCTGCTATATAATACAGCTAGAAATTTTTTTAACCTTCAGAATATAATCACTTCCACTTCACTAATCTCCCTGTCCTCAGCTATTAGCATCTTATTATTGCCAATAGCCACCTCACTCTCTGCTTCTTTCTTATCCTCACATCCTATAACTTCCACACAACACCAGGAATGACTGATTAAAAATAATTTGCCATCTGAAATGATTGTAGTGATGATTATATAACTCTTCTTAATGATATTAAATTGTATGATATGGTGCCTTGCCACCAACAGTGGCTGAGGACTTCCATGGTGACCAGTCCAAATTAGATGGCCCATAAGTAGAAAATCTAGACCAGATTTTAATGAATGAATATGAAAAAAAAGAAAAACATTTGATTAATAATTAAACACTTACTGCAGGTTGAAATGTTGAGATTTTGCATTTAATTCATTAAGTAAAATATGTCCTCAAAGTTACTTTTCTTTTAATGTGGCTATTAGAGAATTCAAAATTATGCTTATAGCAAACCTTTGTGGCTTGCATTATATTTCTACTAGACAGCACTGATACAGTAGATACAGAGACTGTGAGAGGTTCAAAGATGAACTTATGGGACCCTTTGAGATTAAGAAGTCAAGGAAATAAAAATAAATAATTGAAGATTAAAGTTATCCAATGAGGTCAGAAAATAACGCCCAAGAAATCAAATGAAGATAATGTTTCAAGGCAGTGTGATCAATTGTTTCAAGGTTTTTTGATATGTGAGATAAGGACTAAGGTTTAGAATTAGATTTAGATTAGATTTAGAATCGCAGAAATTGTTGACGACATTGGCAAGGGATGATTTGGTGGAGTGGTGAGCATAAAAGTCTAATGAGGGTGAGTGGGATGAAAAGACAGAGGAAACAGCAGTGAGGACTACACAAATGGACAACTCTAGCGAGGAATTTCACTATTGAGGAGATAAGAAGAAAAGTGGAAAGAGTATGGGACCAAATGGGAGTATTTTACTATGAGGAATTCAACCTGTTTACTAACTAATAGAAATAACTTGATTATGTAAAGGAGAACCTCTCTGAAATTGCCATAGTAAAACTGATGGCATAATCACCTTTGTAGAGGTGAGGTGCTTCAACCTGTTGCACAAGAAGAGGGACTGTGTTAGACTGGGTTCTCTAGAGAAGCAAAACCAGGACACTAATAATTATAAATATATATTTATATAGATAGAAACATATCTAACATAATAAATAAAATATTAATCTATAAAGCAGTACAAATGCTTGGTGTAACTCACTTGTGTGAGGCAGCTAATGTACTGTCAGTTCTTCGAGTCTTGAGGGCTGCAGAGTAGTCCACTGTAGCGCAATTCAGGCTGTCGGGCCACAGGCAGCAAACAGCAAGGCAGGTGACCAACAGTCAGCTGGATGACAGTGTCTGACAGTCCCCAGCTCAAGAGATGCATATTCCAGGAGCTTGGTGAAGCAGGGCTTGAAGGAACCTCAATTTATAACATCACAGTCCATGGATTATTGACCCATGGGTAGCATTGCTTGCAAATCGAGGCACAGAACAAGAAAAGGCAGCTCTCTGCACACTGGTCTGAAGATCCAAGAGCAAGAGACAGAAAGGCAAGGATCACTGAGCCATTTATATCTCCGTCCTACTATTAATCTCACATGTGTTCCTTGGCCATGTTGACATAACACACCTACCTATTTTTGTTGGCAACGTTAGCACAACAAACCTACCTATCTTCCTTGGTCACATTGACACAACAAACCTAGCTATCACAGGGATGTTCCTTAGATTGGAACAAGGACAGTTCTTTAAAACCGCAAAATGGCAGATGGGCACAGATGTAAGAAGTTTGATTAAGTGGGAGCACAGAAGCATGTGGGAGCTCTCTTTCATTTTTTTAAAATAAGTAAGACATCAAGGTCATCTGCTGAAAATGAGTAGGAGGAGAAAATGTTAAAAGTCTGAGAAGATATTAGGAAGGTTTCCAAGCACTCTTTCCATGAAGAAAGAGTGCATATACTAGAAGTAAAGTCATTGGACCCATTTGAGTTTGGTGGTTCATAAATGTAAAGTGAGACCATGATGTAAGGTTGCAAGCCTAGTTCAGCAACCAGCAAAGATGTGCAGTGTAAGCAGACCATTGTAAATAACCAAGACAAGAGTTCGGCCAAAAAATGAAAAAGACCGGTGAGAATCGGGGTTAGGGTGAAGGTAATGAAAAGGACTAGAGTAGGTTATAGTAGAGGTGTCGAGGAATTATGCAGTGTGAAGTGAGGAAGTATAATTATGCATGAGAATACCTAGGGTTCAAAGTAAGCATGTGAGGACCAGTGAAAAGACAGTAAGATGAGTGAAATTTCAAGTCGAATCATTTTTAAATTAGAGACCTAGTAGCAGTAGCTGGAAAGATAATGGTGGTTGTTGAAAAGTGGAATGTTTGAGATAGAGATCATACAGGGTTGTTAAAGGCATGGTTTAAAATAGGATGTGACTAGTCCCTTCTTTGGGAAAGAATGGTTGAGATGAAAAAGAACAAGATCAGTAGAGAGGAGATCCAGGGGGCCAGACGCCAGAGTAGTGATCATACCTACAAATTCTGGCTGATATATTGCTGGGGCAAATGATAGTGACCTGGATGACTCATAGTCAGCAGAGGGCTCCAATAGTAAGTGTCTGGTAATCATATCATATACTTTTTGCCAAAGTTCTTTTTTTTTTTTTTTTGGCCAAAGTTCTTTAAGGCAAAGAGAACATGGTTTAGAAGGAACAATGAACATCTCCTTTACCTTTAGGTCCAGATTCTTTTATACATTCACAGGTTGTCAATCTCATAAGAGGCACATTATATCCTTCCAAAGCTAATATAACTGTAGGCCTTACGCTTTAACTCAAAGACATATAAAACAAAAAAATAAGCATCACTTGGCCAGACTGGAGCCCTGGAGGCTTAATGGTTGCTTCTTGGGCTGCTAACCTCAAGATCAGCACTTTGAAACCACTAGCAGCTCCAGGGGAGAAAGACAAGGCTTTCTATTCCTATAAAGAATTATAGTCTTGGAACTCCACATGACTAGTTCTGCCCTATGGGATCACTCTGAGCTGGAATTGGCTCAATAGCCATGAGGTTGGTTTGTTTATTTTTTACCAGACTGTAAACAAACAGGATTCTGGAAGATTCAGGTTTCAGTTAGAACAAGAATGTGTAGACAGTGCTCAGAGAAGAGGTTTAGGCTAGAATCTTTTTTGACTGTGGAGAAGTGGGCAATGAGGCATGGAGTCAGATTGGGGAGATCAGGAATGACCTACATATTTAGATCATCCTTTGTTATGGATTGAATGATGTCACTCCCAATCCCCAAATATATGCTATCCAAACCGACATGCTTGTGATTATAATCATGTTTGAAAATGGGTTGTCTTTATTATTTAATAAGACAGAATACACACCAGGTATTCATTGCATAGATCTCTTTTGAAATATTAAAGAGACTAACTGGTAAGCAGAGCAGAGATGAGAGGAGAGAGATGCTGGGCCATGGGAGAATTTCCCAGGAGCTGATGCCAACTGTGAGAAGGCCTTCCCCTAGAGTTGGAACTGTAAATTCAGACCACTAACCTCCTAAACTGTGATGAAATAAGTTTGTCTCTTGAAGTCATCTACCTCTGGCATTTTTGTTATGGCAGCACAAATCAAGTAAGACATATAGTGACCACTGTACATAGGAATACATAGGAGGGTGAGGTTGCACTGCATATGGATTTTGGGAGCAGAGAGAAGACCTTGTCAAGCTCTTGCTAGGGATATGAGCCCATTGAAGTCTGCTACCATCACCAGCATACCCAGGATAAGTACTTCCTTCATTAAGCCTTTTCCCAAATAATTGAAAATCCCATAATTGAATCAGGTTATACTTTCATAAAGAGGCTTACTAAGTGTAAAGTGTATAAGAGAAATAATGAACTAAAAGAACAAAATAACCACAGTCTAAATGTAGACATTTGAACCCAGAGATGTCCTGTTCTGTTCCCAAAGGATCTAATATGATTAGAGACTTTGTGGTTAGCATTAATTGTTGAGACTAGAGGCATTGCATAAGATCTACATGGGTCATAAAATCATGTTGAGAAAACAATAACTTTGAAATTTCCCCAAATTTACAGATGTCCCTGTATAAAACTGCCTTTGCATAATTCACCTACAACAAAACAAAGTCCATGGAAGAAGCATACCAGCCTGTGTGATCATGAGGTGTCAATAGGATCAGTTATCAGGCATCAAAGACAAAAAAATCATAGCATTGTGAATGAGGGGGAGGGTACAGTGGTGATCTAAAACCCATCTGTAGGCAACTGGACATCCTCTTACATAAGGGTGACAAGGATAAGATGAGCTAGTCAGGGTGCAGTGTAGAACTGATGAAACATACAACTTTCCTCTAGTTCTCTAATGCTTCTTCTCCCCCCACCTCCAACTATCATGATCCCAAATCCAGTTAGACCAGAGGATGTACACTAATACAGATAATAGCTGGAAACATGGGAATCCAGGACAGATAAACCCCTCAGGACCAATAATGAGAGTAGCAATACCAGGAGGGGAAGGGGGCGGTGAGGGGAAGAAAGGCAGAACCGATCACAATGATCTACATATAATCCCCCTCCCTGGAGGACGGACAATAGAAAAGTGGGTGAAAGGAGACATCGGATAGTGTAAGACATGAAAACATAATACTTTATAAATTATTGAGGGTTTGTGAGATAGGGAAGATGGAGAGGGGAGAGGGGGGGAGAGGAACTGATACCAAGGGCTAGAGTAGAAAGAAAATGTTTTGAGAATGATGATGGCAACCAATGTACAAATATGATTGACACAATGGATAGATGTATGGATTGTGATAAGAATTGGACAAGCCCCCAATAAAATGATAAATATTTATGTGTGTGTGTGTGTGTGTGTGTGTGTATATATATATATATATATCAGCCCAAGAAAAAAATGTTTACCAATGATTAGAAAAATAAAATTGTGCCAGATACCTCTGAATGAGTGCTATTTGGTCAGTTCATTGAGACCTCGTATGATGAGTCAGTGGCTAAGATTTGTAAAAATGTTCTAAATGATTTTTATAATTGTTTCCTTAATAATGGAATCTTAATAAGCAGGTCGATGTTAAATTAATAAACTAGAAGCATTCTAAAAAGCTTATGGAAACATGATTTTAGTCCACTCATATTCTTGTTTTATTTTGTTTGGGTTTTTCATCCTTCCCAACAGAAGATAATTTATCGGAAGGAAATATTTAAAGCTAGAAAATGTAGTTTAAAACATAAAATTAATAAGTTATGAACGTATATGCAATTTTAATAATAACTATGAGAATTTATGAGTCCAGAGTTGCAATCTTTCTGTCCCTTACGTGCTCTGCTCATGCTTCATTTAGTGGCTCATCACTGAGTCTGGGTAATAAGCTAGACATGGCTTTCTGCTGGCGGGTTAGCAACAAAATCCGGCTCTTACCCATGAAATGTTCACTATACCATTGGGGAAAGCAAAGACTTGACTAAACATTGTTTGAAGTGCAGGGCAGAAAATGGAACGTTTGAACTGAGTATTAAAGGTTGAATTGAAATTTGCTGAACAGAGGGGCTGAGCCCGGTGGCATAGTGGTTGTGCGCAGGACTGCGGCCCACTGGGATGGAGGTTCAATTCCAGCAGTGGGGCTGCGCCTCCTACTCCCGCCACCGGAGAGCAGTGATGCCCCCCAAAAAAAGAAAGAAAAAGAAATTTGCTGAACAAAGAAGAAAATCATGCCAAGCAGAGGCAGGCCAGTAACGGGATCATGAACAGTGGTGTGGGACAGAACAATAGGAATTTAAAAGGATATCATAGAAGATGGACCCTCTGCACTACTTCTAGCCTAACCCTTCCACAATGTTTAAGAGTGATTTTTCTGAAACTTGGGCTTGAGCTGGGACCTCCCTGCTCCATATCTTTGTCCATTTTATCATCTTATTCTCTTAGCTTTTAGTAACTCAAATATAGCAATTTTCTTGAAGAAATCCAACCACCAAAAAGTCATATCATTGTGAATGAGGGGGTGTGTGAAATGGAGACCCAAAGCCCAGCTGTAGGCAACTGTACATCCTTTTATAGGGGGAGGAGACGATCCAGTTAGGATGCAGTGTAGCACCAATGAAACATACAACTTTCCTCTAGTTCTTTAATGTTTCCTCCCTATCCCACTATCATGATCCCAATTCCACCTTACAAATCCAGCTAGACCAGAGGATGTACACTAGTACAGATATGAACTGGAAACACAGGGAATTCAGGACATATAAACCCCTCAGGACCAATAATAAGAGTGGTGATACAAGGAGGGTGGAGGATATGGGGGGGAAGTAAAGGAGGGACTGATTACAAGGTTCTATATATAACCCCTTTCCTGGGGGATGGACAATAGAAAAGTGGGTGAAGGGAGACATCAGACAGTGTAAGACATGACAAAATGATAATAATAATTTATAAATTATCAACAGTTCATGTGGGGTGGGCAGGGAGGGGGGAATGAGGAGCTGATACCAAGAGCTCAAGTAGAAAGAAAATGTTTTGAGAATGATGTCGGCAACAGATGTACAAATGTGCTTGACACAATGGATGAGTAGATGGACTGTGATAAGAGTTGTATGAGACCCCAATAAAGTAATTTTTAAAAGAAAGAAAGAAATCCAACCATGACAAGGATGTTGTGATGTTTGTAGATGTTATTGCAGATTTGCAGGCCACAAGGCAGTGCTTGATTGTACAAATCTACGCATTGCTTCTTTCTGTCATCTCCTTGCATCACCCCAGCTCATCCCTCTCCTTTCTTCTCACATGCCCATCTCGCCCCACTATGCAGAATTCCTCCTTTTTCTTTGAAGTTTTGGCATTTTCCAACAGCCAGCTCTTAGCACCCAATAAGACCTTAACAAAGGTGTTTCTCTGAATGAGATGTTCTGGCTAGCTACAAGAGAACAAGGAGCAGCGGTGGCACAGGGATTAAATGCCTGTCTGCTACCTGGCTGATTGGGATCCACCAGCTGGTCCACAGCAGGGAAGCTGTGCTAGTCTGTCTTCACAGAGCCCAGTCTTGGAAGTGTAGACGATCCCAGTCTACTTTGTCCTACAGGGTTACTGTAGTCAGTGAGGACAATGAGTTTGTAATGGGCATAATGAGAGCTGTGATAGCAATAAGTGTGCAGTGGGTATGGTGAGAACCAAACGTCCCTCTGGTTCTTTGTCTAAAACACACTTAGAATCCTATCATTTCCGATTTTAAATTTCACAGCAGTTGACTCTGGTCTAAAGAAGAAAATCCAAGTCTTCAGGTATCTCTGCAACCAAGCTCTATGAAAATGTTCAGCCTCCTTCTCTTCCCTAGCCTCTAAACCCTAGTTGTAGATGGATGTCCCTAAGGAAAACACATATATTTTCCTGAAATATTAGCTTGTCACAGATACGTCACTCGCTGGATTTCCCATTCTCCATTTACCAACTGGTGAAAATTCTTGCCATCCCTGTACAAATGTTTATCACTATTGCCCTGTTGGGCCAGATAGTAATTCTTTATCCTTTTATAACTGATGAATGGACACAGTGCGTGCACCAGTGGGCTCAAGCATAGCTGTCATTGCGAGGACGGCGCAGGGCCAGGCAGTGTTTCTTTCCATTGACTCGATGGCACTAATAGCAGCAAGTGTTATATAGGTGCATGTATTCTAGCATGGGAAGGCCTGAATCGGATATATGATGTGTATGTAGTTTTCCCCATTCTATGGGTTTCTGTGGGCTTTAGTTTCTTGCAGCACAAACATCTTAATATGGAAATAGTCCAATATATCTATTTTGTTTTCCTTGCTTGTTTTTTGGTGTAATATCTAAGAAAACAATACCAAATCCAAGAGATTTACCCCTATGATGTCTTTTGAAAATTGTGGGGAGGGTGGGGGGACTTTAAAAATTCATGGGAAAATTCCACTACCTTTCAATTCCCTTTTTCCATGAAATTTTTGAAGCCTCTGAGCATGTGTGTGCGCACGTGCATGCATGCACATGCTATTTTGAGTTAGTTTTTGTGTAGATGAAGATCTCAAAATCAAAGTCACTGCCTTTGGGTCAATTCTGACCAAAAGAACTTCCCAAAAGTACAGGGCAGAACAGCTGCGTTGGGATTTTGCCTGTGAAAATTTACAACAGTACAAAGCCTCATCTTCCCCCATCAGAGCAGCTCAAGGTTTCAAACTGTTAACCTTTTGCTTAGCAACCCAAATCATAACCCACTTCAATTTCAATCTTTTGTAACAGGATGTCCAGTTTTCCCATCCTCTTTTGCTGGAAAGACTCTGTTTTCCCCATTGAATATTCCTGACATCCTTGCCAAAACCAAATGGCTTTAGATGGAGTTTATCTCTGAATTCTGAATTCTATTCCATTTATTCATATATCTGGCTATCCAGTACCTTAATTACTGTAGCTTTATAGTTGTTTTGGTGTGTGTGTGTTTTTTGTGTGTGTGTGATCAACAGGTATTTGTTATTCACAGAGTAAACTGAATAGGGATGAGTAGAACATCATACATCATCATTAATTTAACTTCCCCAGTTAGACTCCTGTCCACAGGGTTATATTTTTTAAAAATTATTAGCTACTTTTATTGGGGGTTCTTACATCTCTTATCAAAATCCATGTATTCATTCACTGTGTCAACGTATTTGCATGTATGCTGCCATCATCATTTTCAAAGCATTTTCTTTCTATTTGAGGCCTTGATATCAGCTCCTAATTTTTCCTCCCCTACCCCTGTTCGCCCTCCCTCATCAACCCTTGATAAGTTAAAGATTATTATTTTCGGGCTGAACCCCGGTGGCGTAGTGGTTGTGCGCGGGACTGCGGCCCACTGGGACGGAGGTTCAATCCCAGCAGTGGGGCTGGGCCTCCTACTCCCACCACTGGAGAGCAGTGATGCCCAAACAAAAACAAAAACAAAAACAAAAAAAGAGAAGATTATTATTTTCATATCTCACATCATCCTCAGTTACCCTCCACCTACTTTTCTCTTGTTCATCTCCCTGAAAGGGGTTGTATGTTGATCCTTTAATCGATTTCCCTTTTTCCCCCCATGTTCCCCTAATCCTCCTGGTATCTCTATTCTCATTGTTGGCTCTGAGGGGTTTATCTAACCTGGATTCCCTGTGTTGCAGACACTTGCCCACAGCAGTGGGCTTGTTCTGGTTTAATCCAATTTGTAAACTAGAATTGAGGACAGGATAGTGAGAGGAAGGAAGCATTAAGGAACTAGAAGAAAGCTGTGTGTTTCATTGGTGCTATACTGTATCCTGACTGGATCATTCTTCCTTGTGGCCCTTCTGTGAGGGAATGTCCAATCGTCTGCCTATGGGCTTTGGGTCTCCACTCCACACTCCCCCCATTCACATTAGGTATGATTTTGTTCTGGGTTTTATATGCCTGGTACTTCATCCCATCTACATCTCATGATTACACAGGCTGGTATGCTTCCAAGTGGACTTTGTTGCTTCTCAGCTACATGGCCACTTGTTAATCTTTAATCCTTTAAGACCCCAGATGCTATATCTTTGATAGTTGGGCACCATCTACTTTCTTCACCACATTTGTTTATGCACTCCAGATTGACAAGCTAGTTTCAACCTGGTGTCTCAAATTGACACCAGATTAGGTGACTGTCACAAGATATATTAGGAAAATGTGACCACTCAGATCAAAGGAGTACAGAGTTACCATGACCATGGACCTGGAAGGTAAGAAAAAGCTCACGGTCAAGGGACGTTCACCCAAAATCAAGATAGTATGATCAACAGCCAGCATCTAGAGGGAAGGACCCTAACCCTCCTGGTACTAGAGGGAAGTGAATTTTTTTTTAAAACATTGAGGGCTAATGTAATTCTATTCTGCTAGTTTAGGGACTTCCTTGGTATTCAGTGTCTCCTTTTTCCCTCCAATTTCTCCCATTTGCAAGGGAAATGTTTGTGCCTGTTCCCTCATTGTATCTTGGAAACAAGTAACTTTTGTTCTAGATTACACAGGTTTACAAATGAAGGTATTTTGCCCCAGAGTGGAATATGCCTTTACCTAGTGTTAATATTAGGTTAACATAGGCTCATAGAATTTGTTACAAAGTGTTTATTCCTCTTCTTTGTGAAAAAAATACTATTAGTTATTTTTAGATAGTTGGTAGAATCCACCAGTGAAGCCATCTAGATCTAGCCTTTGATTTGTGGATAGTGTTTTGATTACTTATTACATCTCTATACTTATAAGTCTGTACAGATTTTCTGTTTCAATTTTGGAGTTTGTATCGTTTGAGCAATTTGTTCATTTCTTCTAAGTAACATAATCTGTTGGCATAGGGTTGCTTAGTGTATTCCTTAATAATCCTTTTTACTTGTGTAAAGTAGTGGTACCACCATTTGCTAGTCCATTTGTTGTTCTGTTGTGGCTTGCATGCCCTTTTGATGCTGTAAGTTATGTCACCAATGTTTCAAATACCATCAGGGCCAAGCATGGTGCACAGGTTTGAGCAGAGCTTCCAGATAAAGTACAGATGAGGAAAAAGGAATACACTATTGACTTCTGAGGAATCAGCCACTGAAAACATTTTGAATAGCAATGGAATCTTGATATAATTCTGAGATAAGTCCCTCTTGTTGGAAGAGTTTCTAAATATCAGCGGGAAAGAGTGGCCTCCTTGAAGTAGTGTCAACCTGGAAAACATGGATGAAGTAAAGCTTTTAGGACCTTTGATTGTTGATGAGGCATAATTCAATTTGAAAAGAAATCACTCCATTTATAATCAGAATTTGGCATGGGGATTCCAGAACACTTCAGTGTGCTCATGCAGAATGTATACGTAGACCAAGAGGCTGTCACAGGAATAGAACAAGGAGATAGTGCAGAGTTCAAACTCATGAAAGACATGTGTCAAGGTTATTTCTTTTTATCATACTATTTCATCAGCATGCTGAACAAATAATTCAAGCCAAGCAGAAGTGAAGAGCTTTCTGGTGAAGATCAAAGACATTCTGGGTTTCCACTCATTGTAAAATAAAAACAAAATCCTCAAAACTGCATTGATTGACAAAATAAGCAGAGAAAAGATTGAAGTTCTCAAGGATTTTATTGTTCTTGGATTCATAGAAGAAGGAGTCAATACATCCCAAAGTGGGTAATACATTGCCTTGGAAAAATTGGCTGCGCAACAACTACTTAAAGTGGTTGAAGAGAAAAGATCTCACTTTGAGGACTAAGGAATGATTGGCCCAAGTCAATTTTCAGGTACCTTATATGCATGTGAAATCTGGATGATGAAGAAGGAACTCTGCAGGGGAGTTGACGCATTTGAACTATGGTGTTGGTGAAGAATAGCGAAAGTACCATGAACTTCCAAAACAAACAAATCTGTCCTTGAAGAAATACAGCCAGATGTCCCTTGGAAGTGAAGATGGAAGTGACTGCAGTCATCTGACCTATCTCTTTTTTTTTCTTGGTCTGTCTAGCTAATAGTTTGTTAATTGTGATGACTTTTTTCAAATAATCCAATTTCCATTTGGTTTACTTTCCCCATTCTAGTTTTTAATTCTTTTTTCATTCCTCTCCATTATTTCCATCCTTCTACTTTTCTTCCAATACTTTAAAGTTAAAGGTCATATTACTGATTTGAAATCTTTTCTTCTTTCTCAATGTATGCATTTAAAACTACAAATTTCCCTCTAAGAATTGCATTATCTGTATCAAAGCTGTACCTTAAAGCTCTTCAAGGAACTCTGATGTGCATATTTGGTAGATTAATATTGCTGCAGTTTTTTCTGTTGTGGTAAACTTCATATATATGAATTTTTAAAAATTAATTCATCAACATGGTTGCTGGTCTTTTGAGTAAACAAAAATTTTTTTATAAGCAACATGTCTTCATTTGGACTTTGCTAGACATTGCAGAAAGACTTATTTTCAGTACAAATATTTCTTTCATAGTGTAATCTGTAACAGAGGATACATTTGTTTCATTGGTTTTCTCTATGAGGTGAGGATTTGCTAGATTATATTAACCCTTTCTATAAGACCCTTTAAATTGAAATTATCCTTTTCTGCTACTCATATTTTTGGCAGTCCTGACAAAGTCAAGGACTCTTTACATCCCTGAAGCAGTAGTCAGCTCATGGTGCAATCTTCCTAGGCTACCAAAGTTCCTTTCCCTTTGGCCCATGTACTTTGCCATTAGTCTTGCTTTTCCCATAATTTGGCAGCAGCGTTAACCCCCCCACTCCATGTGACAAGTGACATCATTGCTATAATGAGAATTCCAAGCAGCACCACTGGATCCAAGCCCATCTGTGTGCCTGCTCCCACACTTGACAAAACAAATTCCAAATTCATTCAGCATGCCAGTGCCATTTAGTCACTGTGACATATCCCAAATTTTGGACTCTGCGCAAAAACCAATCTGTGCCCACAAAATTAATCATGGAACACATTTTATGACGTTTGACAACAACTTAAAAGGTTCTCATCTCTGGCAGGTGGCTCTGCCAATCTGCAAGTATGTGCACGACAAATCCTGAACGATATATTGTGTGGCTGAAAATACATTGTGCAGAATGCATACCCTGCAGGGAGCCAGAGTGAGCCCCCACCATCCTGAAATCTGCCGGTGGGGCTCCTAAGTCAGAGCGTGGTCTTGTGAAGGAAGGTTGATGGCCTCAGGTACGTGGAGAATGGCAAGGAAAAGGCAACAGCTCGTGCCAGTAAATGCTGGGAACATTGGCACACTCGCCTGTGTTGGCAGGACCAAGAGTTTGAGGTGGCTAATTTAAGCGACAAGATCCTGGCAAACAGATTTATTTAGGGCAGGGGTGCGTCAGGAAGATGCCAAAAAAAAAATTTCATCAATCTGTGCCTTTACATGTACTATAGAGTGATGATGAAACAAGTGACATTAATAAAGTAAACCTTCATTTTAATAATATCTTCAACTCACAATAACGAGGCAAAGCAGGGTTTTCTTTAGTTCTCTGGTCCCCCCAAAATGAAATTTTGTCTTCAGATCTGAGTTCTATGATGAGAAAACTTGCCTTTTAATGGAAGTTTGGAGAAGAGATTCCCCCCACTGATCAGGACCAGTCAGTCATTCTAGAGGTTGAGCCATTTTAAAACACAAGCTCTGTCACATTTTACAACATCATCTAAGAGAAAGCAAGCCTTTTATCCAAAATTTCACATTTCTGAGGAGCATATCATAGATGTTCTGTTGGGAAAAGAAAGAAGGTTGATATTTTAATATGCCTGCATCTGTCCCTTTACTTAAAAATAGTATTTTGTTCCGTAATAAGACATAGCTGCTTTTGATATTTATTAAAAGAAAGGAAAAGCATTGAATCTGACTCATAGCAACCAAGTAGGAGAGGGTTCTGAGGTTGTAATTTGTATGTCAGCAGACCATACAGCTTTCTCCTGCAGACCTGCCGGCAGGTTCGAACTGCAAACTTTCTGTTAGCAGCCAAGCATTTGTTTGACTTCTGTTCCACCAGGGTTCCTCCTTTTAAAGACCTACACTCTAGAAATTCCCTGTGATCCACAAATAAGTATATGGTTTGACAGGCAAGAAAATAGTAAAACAACCCTCTTGCTATCTCTTCCTCCCTGGTACTGCTCTCCATTTTCCAAGTGTGAGCCAACTCCCCACTCCTACGAGTCCCACTCGCTTCATTTTTTATCTTCTTGATGCCTAGTACATTATATTTGCAATGTCTCAGGTTCAAAAAAATGTTTTTATAGCCTGGCAGCCTGCTTAGGACTTTCATTTTTAATACAAAGACTATATTTGCATAATTTAGCTTTCACTGGGATTTGTCTAGACCCAGACTTCCTATTCTAATTTGAGTGTTTCTCTTTATTCAAGGCAGGGAGTAATATGAGGAAGCAAGAGGTGAAGAGGAGTTCTTCCACAGGAAGAACAATCCTTGATTAGGAAGCCTGGCGATTTAATAACCTTGCTGAGGCATAAAAGCAAAGCAGCTTGCCTCATTCATACTCACAATTGCCTCCTTTGAGACACATGACGCTGAGCAGTCTTCTCTGCAAAGTGAGTTTCCAGTTAGGCTCAATAGGTCCCTCCCAACGTCAATACTTGACTTTGCTCCTTCCATGCCTGCTTTTTTGGCCAGTGGAATACAAACGCCTTGTTAGCTGATTGAATAACCTTTTCCTCTCACAGACGTAGATCCTAAATATTTTTCTTGCCTAAGCATCAAATAGGAACCCTCGAAGTACAATAGCTAAAGCACCCAGCTGTGAGTTTACAGGTCATCACTTGGACCTTGCCCGCTGCCCCCTGGGAGAACGAGGTGGCCGTGTGCTTTCGTAACGGTTCACATCCCTGAAAACTCTTTGGCACAGTGAGTCTCCGTCCTGTAGAATTGCTATGACTTGGAGTCAACTTGTCCACAGTGGGTTTGGTTATTTGGCCAAAAATTAGTGATGTGGGGCTGAGCCCCGGTGGCGTGAGTGGTGGAGTGCGGGACTGCAGCCCACAGGCTTGGCGGTTCAAATCCAGCGGCGGCTCTCAGGAGCAGCGCTGGGTAGTGCCCAGAACCACCAGAGGGCAGTGATGCCCCAAAACAAACAAACAAAAAATTAGTGATGTGTGCAATTTGGGTTTATTGTTACATACAACCATGTGTGCATTATTTTATCATAAACTACTGTAGTTTCACATAGAAATAATCTAGTTAAAAATACCCCAACCCTTGGTCCTTTGTGTTAGGCTGCCAGCATTCCAATCACTGGGAAGTTTTAGAAATCAATATTGCCTAAGCTGACTCCAAGAGATTCTGGATTATTAAGCCCACAAGTACTAGGAGAATCATCCTTATGTAAACATCTGTTATATTATTTATTTATAGTATTGTCAGGTGTAATTTAATACATATATTAAACACTTCATTGGGGGCTTGTACAACTCTTATCAGAATCCATCCATCCATCCATTGTGTCAAACACATTTGTACATTTGTTGCCGTCATCATTCTCAAGACATTTTTTTTCTACTTGAGCCCTTGGTATCAGCTCGTCAATTTTCCCCTCCCTCTCCCACTCTAAACATCTATTTATAATCATTCACTAGTGCATAGCATTTGTATATAAAAGGTGGCTTTAAAGTTAATGGGATCTGTGATACTCACCTTCCCGACATGACCACTGAAGACATAGTGGATGCATAAGCAAATGTAAAGAAAGCTGATGGTGCCCAGATATCAAAAGATATAGTGCCTGGCTCGTAAAGGCTTAAAGATAAACAAGCAGCCATCTAGCAAAGAAGCAACAAGACTATGTGGAAGAAGCACACCAGCCTATGTGATCATGAGATGTTGACAGTATTAGGTAACAGGCACCAGAAGTCCCCAAACTAACAAAACATATTTCTGAGAATGAGGGAGGTCAAAGCAGAGACACCAAACCTATGTATAGACAGTGGGACCTCACCTTACAAAAGGGTCACAAGGAAGGGATGAGTCAAGCAGGGCGCAGTATAGCACGGATGAATGTTCCTCTGGTTCTTTGAGGCTTCCTCACCCCCAACTATCATGACCCCAGTCCTACCTTTCACCTCTAGGTAGACTGGAGCGTGTGCACTGGTATAGAACAGAGTTCACAACACACGGAATCCAGGTCAGATAAACCTCTCAAAAACAGATTTGGGGCTGAGCCCCGGTGGCGTAGTGGTTGTGCGCGGGACTGCGGCCCACTGGGATGGAGGTTCAATTCCAGCTCCATGGAGCAAAGGCTGGGCCTCCTACTCCCACCACCTGAGGGCAGTGATGCCCCCCCCCCCAAAAAAAAAAAAGATTTGGGAGTAGTGATACTAGAAGGACAGGAAGAAGGTAGGGAAGAGAGGGGGAAAAGAAGAACCTATCACAGTGATTGATGCATAACTCCCCAGGGTGATGAACAACAGAACTGTGGGTGAAGGGAGACAGCAGTCAGTGTAAGACATGAAAATAATAATAATTTATAAATTATTTACAAAATTTATAAGTAATTATTTATAAATATTATTAAAAATTTATAAGTCTTATAAGACATCACGATGGTGGGTGATGGGGGAGGGAAAAAAGAAGCTGATACTAAAGACTCCAATAGAAAGTAAATGTTTAGAAAATGTCGATGGCAACATATGTACAAATAAGCTTGAAACAATGGATGTGTGGAATGTTTTAAGAGCTGTAAGAGGCCCCATTATAAGGACTTTTTTTTGAAGTCCATGGAAATGGAATGAAAAGAAATGGCATTTTTTTCCCCATGACTTTTTAAAGTCCTCTGTATATGGATACATGTATTTAGGTTATTTACATCCAAAGAGATCTTCAATTGTCCTGACAGTTGAGGAAACGGAGACCTGGAATACGAAGGTGAAAGTGATCCTATCACCTTGAGAATGTGCCTCTGCCATGATTAGACACCAGAGCTTCCCAAACCCAGCTCAGTGCTTTCTCCTGAGACCAAGCTGCTAACCTCAAGGCCCCCGGGAAGAAACCGCCTGCTGTTCTGTGGGAGAAAGAAGAGGCTTTTTGTCGCTGGTCCCGAATGACTGTGTTGAAAAACCGCAGAGGCAGTTTTCTGCTGTCCTATGGGGTTGCCGTCAGGTAGAAATTACTCCAATGGCAGTGAATTACCCCTAGGGGAATCAACGTACCTCCTTTCGAATGTGCAAGTCGTCCTTTATTATTCTAGACCTGCCTAGCCCGATGCACAGCCTACCATGCCCTGGTCTATTCCATGGGAAGATGTTCAGGGGACGGGCCTGAGTTAAGCAGGCACAGATGCCACACTGTTTCCACTGCACCAGGGAAGCAACTCTCTTACAGTGCACTGAGCGGTCTTTTTGGACCTGGCTCGTGTCCATCCTGCTTCTCCTTCCCTCCTTCCATCTCCAGCTCTTGCTGCCTACTTGAATTATCAAGAATGACTGAATAGGCCTCCACTCAAGGTCCACACTGCTGCTGGAGATCAGAGAAACAATTAAAATTTGTGTAAACCCATTCATATTTAAATTGTGGCCCCTTAGTTTATAGCTGGAGCTTATGCAGAGGTGGCAGAGTGGGTTATGCATTGTCTTGCTACTGTAAGTCACCAGTTTCAAACGACCAGCTGCTCCAAGGGAGAAAGATGGGGCTTTCTGTCTTGTGAAGAAGGACAATCTTGGAAATCCACAGGCGCAGTTCTGCCCTGTCCTACTGGGCTACCTAGAGTCAGAATAAACTCCATGGTAGTACATTTGAGGTTGGAGTTTTTGTTTTGTTTTGTTTGTTTGTTTGTTTGAGTTTAGAACCACAAGGACCTGACTTTAATTTATTTCTGAATTTAAACTCACTGCTATCAAGTTGATGCCAACTCATAGTGAGCCCATAGGACAGAGCAGAAGTGCCCCTGTGGGTCTCTGAGACGGTAACTCCTTGCTGCAATAGAGTAACTGGTGGTTTCTGATCACTGACCTTGTGGTCGATAGCCCAATGCAAAACCAACACACCACTAGGGCTTCTTATGTCCAAACTCGGGACACTATTAAAATAAGATATGAAGTTTTTTTCTGTGCATGATAAGATATAAAGTATACTATGTCTTTAAAGTATTGAAAAGCAAGGAAGTTATTTTGAGGACTAAGATGTACCTGACCCAAGTCATGGTATTTTGAGTCATATGCATGTGAAAGTTGGACATTGAACAAGGAAGACTGAAAAAGAATTGATGCATTTGAATTATGATGCGAAGAATATTAAAAGTACCATGGACTGACAAAAGGACAAACAAATCTGTCTTGGGGGAAGTGCAGCCAGAACGCTCCTTAGAAGCAAGGATAGCAAGACTTCGTCTCATGTACTTTGGATATGTTGTCGGGAGAGAAGGTGTGGGATGAAGACAGAACTTTTCCACAATTATTATACTCCAAATATTAAGCAAACTATTTACCAGCATTTGTTATGGAAGTTAAATTAGCTGCACTCCATGTAGTTCCCAGTTACTTAAGGCCTTTGTGTTGTCTCACAACAGAACTAACTCCCCTGCTGTTAGGATGATGACTCCCTTCCTTTGAAGCTTATGGGAGGGATTCAAGAACCATGGTCAAAGGCTCCTAATCTGACACCTGTTTATCTACTTCCAGATGTCCAAGATCTGGTCTTACTACTCCCCTCTTCACAAAGTCATGTAGACATCCCAAAGACCACTCCCCTTATCACCATATAGACCTTAAGACAGCCCTCTCTTGTGACATAAGTTCTTGCCTGTAATTAAGGGCCTGGCTTGGCTCCAGAGGGTATATAGGGATGGGAGATAGAATAAGGGGGACAAGCCTGCTTCGCTCCAGTCTGCCTCCCTCCAGGATACCACTCTCCTGTCTCTCTCTCCATGTGGACCATCTAGTGGGGCGGAGGTGAGCACGTACCATGAAAGGATATATATGTAACTTCTAGTGCTCTTTTCTCTCTTTCTTATGGTCTCTATGTCAGTGTTACAATAAATAATAATTATCGCTACACAACTGCCTGATGAACCCTTGCTGTGAGTATATCAGAGGACTGGCCACCCTCTGATAAGAAGGACATGGTGTTTGGCACCGTAGAGAAGCAGTAAAAAAGAGGCAGACCCTTCACTAAAAGAGACATATAGCTTCACCAACGGACTCAAACATAAAACAATTGTAAGGATGGCACAGAACCAGGCAGGGAGGCACTCGGTCTCACTATGAGTCGCAGCCAATTTGATAGTGCCGAACAACATGTCTTTTGAAGCACTTGGCCATTAACCATATGTCAGCTGTGCAAACCCATCACAAGATCAGGCACTCTGCTGCCATAAATATATGTGGAAAGCCCACATGCAGTTCTGCTCTGCACCATAGGATCTCTGTAAGCTGTAATCCACTCAATGGCACACAGCAATAATAGAAACATGCATTAAAATTATCCTATCAAAAAATAATTATTCTAGGGGCTGAGCCCCGGGGGCGTAGTGGTTGTGCGCGAGACTGCGGCCCACTGGAATGGAGGTTCAATTCCAGCTCACAGGAGCAAAGGCTGGGCCTCCTACTCCCACCACCAGAGGGCAGTGATGCCTAAAAAAAATAATTATTATTATTCTATCAATCTTTTCTACATCAGGTTTTATCAAGTGAGTGTTTTATGATCCCATTTTCTCTCTTATTGTCTTATTCTCCCTTTCTCATAGTTGCTTTAGGTTTTATAGTATAATATCTAACTTATGAAAATCTACACTCAATCTGATTTACCATTTCATGCATAAGAACTTTGTAACAGTATATATACATTTCCCCTTCTCCTGGTTTTGTATTAAACCCCAATAAGTTATTGAAGCTTTTGTTTTAAACAAGCTATAATATCTCTCTATTCATTTCTTTATTTTTATATTGTTGCTTTTGATCAGGTGAAAACAAAATCACCGATGAAGCACGAACACCTTTGAATATACAACCATTTGCTATCAAAGGGGCAGGATAAAGTTTTTCCTCCCAATAAAGTTCAGAAGGGTTAGGAAAGAAGAATGGTAAAAGGAAATCCTAGGAGGAAATGGGGACAGTAAGGTTCCATTATGAGGATTGCCATCAATAGCATGAAACAAAATATGTGAATTGGTGAGTGGGAAAATAATCTACCCTGTCAACCAAGCAATATCCCCTTGTTCTATTTGGTTTATATATAGGCTCCTCAGGAGCACAAGTAAGTGTTCTGGCATTGCTATATATATGCACACACACACACACATATTCACATTTTAGGCAATGCTGTTTGTAGTTTGTTATGAACCACGTCAACTGTTTCTGCCTAGTCAATAAAACACTTTTCTGTTATTCTTTGCTTTCATTCAAGATCTGACATTAGCAAGCTGTGGCAGTCCCCTAATTTGGTGCCAATTTGAGGATTAAGAGTGTAGGGGTGCAGTCTAGCCTGTCAATCTACAGATAGCCAATGAAACCTCTGTGTGGGCATGGCCTTTTCCTTAGAATTCTGGGGAATGTGGTAATTCCTTCTTGGAGGCAGAGACACTATCTCTCAGCTCACTCCCTGGGAGACATTGCAGCTGAGAAGACACACAGCAGCATGCTGATAGACGCTGAGCCCTAGAAACTGGAGGAGCCACTGGTGACCTCTGCCAGCACTGAGATGCTTCTGCCCCTGCTGGATACACAAGACTCTACACCCACTGACCTGTGATTGTCCTGGTGTCATTGCATGCGCTTCGTGAATCTGAAGAGGACTTTATAGATTGGTACCAGACATATGGGCTAATAATGAACTTATGACTTTGGAGTGGACTGGGCTAGGATGTTTTCTCGATGTTCAATTGCTCTTGTATATAAACCTCTTTTTTTTGGGGGGGGGGGCCATCACTGAGCTCTGGTGGTTGTGGGAGCTACCCAGCCTTGCTCCTGGAGAGCTGCTCCTGGATTTGAACTGCCAATCCTGTGGGCCGCAGTCCCGTTCTCAACCACTACGCCACCAGGGCTCAGCCCAAACCTCTTTCTTATACACATGTGTGTCTATGAATTTTTTTCTCTAGTCTACCTGAACTAACACACAAGGATATTCCTTGCTCCATGTCAGAGGTTGCCTAAGACCATCCGAAAATACATAAATATTTCACAATATATAATTACATATTGTTTTTGTGATTAATCACTGTTCTTTAAAAATCACTTTATTGGGGATTAATCACTCTTTTAATTGTGTTTAATTATGCTCAATTTGTAATGAAAATATATCAGATATTTATATTATGATTCATAATAGTAGCAAGATTACAGTTATGAAGTAGCAACAAAAAAAAAAACTGTATTAAAGGATTGTGGTAGGGCTGAGCCCCAGTGGCGTAGTGGTTGTGCACTGGACTGCGGCCCACTGGGATGGAGGTTCAATTCCAGCAGTGGGGCTGGGCCTCCTACTCCCACCACCGGAGAGCAGTGATGGCCCCCCCCCCAAAAAAAAAAAAAAAGGGATTGTGGCATTAAGAAGATTGAGAACCATAGATGTACTGCCGGAGTTGCTTTTCAATTATCTTCAACAACTTTTACTTTCTAATGATATTAATCAATAATTTCTACATGAAACATCATCTACATTAAAGGTCTTTTATTATGCTCTAAAGTAATATTTTGTTTGTTTGTTTTTGCTTTTGGGGGTGTGGGCATCACTGCCCTCTGGTGGGAGTGGGAGGCCCAGCCTTGCTTCTGGAGAGCTGCTGCTGGATTTGAACCACCAAGCCAGTGTCCCGCACTCAACCACTACACCACTGGCGCTCAGCCCTAAAGTAATATTTTAACAAGCTCAGAACCTTATACAAAAAAATTCACAAAGTCAATAAGTAATAATCTTAATGCAGCCCATATTCCTAGGATCACTTTCAAAATGTCCTGAATCAAGACATTTTGTAAGTAAATATTCAGATTCCTCTTAGGTAGAAAGATAAGGCAGTCTGTTTATGTAAAGATTTACAGGCCTCAAAATCTTTATGCCAGGTCCATGTTGAGTCACGTTGAGTCACGTTGAGTCTGCCTAGAATGGCTGGCAGTGGTGAGCAGATTCTACTAATATTTGTACAAGCCCTGGTGATGTAATGAGCTACAAGTGGCACTGCTAACCATAAATTCAGTGGCTCAAACTCCCCGGGAGCTCTACAGGAGAAAGGTGAGGCTATTGCCTCCTGCGAAGATTTAACCTCAGGAATTGACTCAATGACAGTGGACCTGGCAGTGGATCGTGCATCCTGAAAGCAGCTCTGGTGGTCCAGTAGTTAAGGGTGTAGCTGCTCACGGGAAGGTCTGCAGTTTTAAGCCACCAGATCCTCCATGACAGAAAGTTGTGGCAGTCTGCCCTGGTAATGATTATAGCCTTGGAAACCTGATTGCTCTGAGGTACAGCCCACTCAAAGAGTGGACATTGATAATGAATGGCACCATGATGCTCATTTTTTCCTTTGAACATAGAATTTAACACCAGAGTTTTCTGTTGAGAAGATTTCAATAGTTTCCCCTTTGTTTCCTTTTGTACACAAGCCCTTATGACACTCCCTCCCTCACAGTGCAACCTCCACTCCAGTTGGGATTGGTACATGCATTCCCATGTCCAGTTTTCACTCGTGTTGTTTGGGCCCAGAATTCCCTTCTTTATCTCCGCTCATTCTCCCCAATATAGCCACCCTCAAACCCTAGTTCCATGGCATGGAAAAATGTTACTTCCCCCCCCCCCCAAAGATTTCTTTCATTTATTTTTAAAATCATTTTATTGGGGGCTCATACAACTCTTATCACAATTGATACATTCATCCATTGTATGCCAAGCACATTTGTTCATTTGTTGCCATCATCATTCCCAAAACATTTGCTTTCTAAACCCTTGATATTAGCTCCCTGTTTTTCCCCTCCCTCCCCCATCACTCACGAACCCTTGATAATTTATAAATTATTATTTTGTCAGATCATACACTGTCCATTGCCTCCCATCACCCACTTCCCTGTTGTCCATATCCCAGGGAGGAGCTTATATATAGAACCTCATAATTGATTCCCCCTTTCTATCTGATATTCCCTATACCATCCCTGTTATGCCACTCTCACAACGGATCCTGAAGGGATCATCTGTTCTGGGTTCCCTATGTTTCTGCTTCCTATCTGCAGTAGTGTACATCCTCTGGTCTAGCTGGATTTGTAAGACAGAAGTGGGATCATGATAGTGGGAAGGAGGAAAGTTGTATATTTCATCATTGCTATACTGCACCCTGATTGGCTCATCTCCTCCCTGAGACCCTTCTGTAAGGGGATGTCCTGTTACCTACAGATGAGCTTTGGGTCCTCAACCTGTACTCCCTCTCATTTACAATGATATAATTTTTAGTTCTTTTATGCCTGATACCGGATCCCTTCAACACCTCATGATCACAAAGGCTGGCATGCTTCTTCTATGTGGGCTTTGTTGCTTCTGAGCTGGATGGCCACTTGTTTACCTTCAAGCCTTTAAGACCCCAGATGCTCTATCTTTTGATAGCCAGGCACCATGAGCTTTCTTGTTTTTGTGGGCGTCACTGCCCTCTGGTGGTCGTGGGAGCTACCCAACGCTGTTCCTGAGAGCTGCCTCTAGATTTGAACCGCCAAGCCCTCGGGCCGCAGTCCTGCACTCAACCACTTATGCCACTGGGGCTCGGCCCACCATGAGCTTTCTTAATCACATTTGCTTATGCAAACTTTTGTCTTCAGCAATCGTGTCAGGAAGGTGAGCATCATGGAATATCAATTTAATAAAACAAAGTGTTCTTGCATTGAGGAAGTACTTGAATGGAGGCCCAATGCCCATCTGTTGCCTTAATACTAACCCTATTTGTATGCAGATAGAGCTGTATGCAGATCTATTTCCCTATCAACATATATAAATATACTTACCTATGTAATACCTGTATTTAGATCTCTATAAATGCCCGCTACCTCCTATTTTTTCCCTCTACTTCCTTTTACTTTTCTCTTGTCCCACTATCATGTTCAATCTTCATTTGGGCTTCAGTAATTTCTTTCAGTTACATTACCCTTGCTCAATCCCTATCAGGCCTCTCACATCCTCTTTGCCATTATTTTGGATCACTTGTTGTTCCCTTGTCCTGGTTGATCAACACCATCTCCTTTCCCTCACCTCTCCCCCTCTCCAATGTCCTGTTGGCACCATTGGTCCCATTGTTTTCTCCTCCAGACTGTTCATTCAGCCTATCTTATCTAGATAGACTTAGAGAAATAATAATATGCACATAAAAACAAGACATAGCAAGGCAAAGCAACAAAATGTCAACAAAAAATACCAATGTCCAGAAAAATATATAAATAAGTAAAAAAATAAAAATAATAATAAAAACTGAGAGTAGTTCAAGGTATGTTTGTTGACCTATAGGAGTGTCCTCTGGCTGAGTCTGATGGGGTGCCACAACCTGGCCCCAAATTCTATCCTTGGCACTCCCTTGGGACCTCCATGCTCTGCTCTCCTGCTTCTCTGCTGCACGTCCTTAGTGTTTTGCTTCAGTGCCGTGGGGTCAGACCAGGTGTAATCCTGACCTTGTCTCTCCAGTGTGTGCCCCCTAGGGCCCTGGGTCAGCGTGGGACGTTATGTCTCATAGTGGGGCCAACTCTGTGGTCCTCTCTGTGCATTGGCTCTTCTGAGTGGGGATATCATCTTCAAGAGTTGGTAGACCAGAATGCGTTTCACTCTCTTCCTCCCCCTTCAGAAAAATGCCACTTTCAATAAGCCTTCTCTTTGTCAATACCATAGCCATTTTTGCTTAATAATCCTTATGTTTTATCTACCAGGTCCCTTGCCAGTCTATAGGAAAACAAATGGATTGTCCTTAGACTATCGAGCTCTATCTCTTAGCAGTGTGCAAACTTCAGTGTTCCTGCAGAAAATTTTTACTTGTTATGATGCTATTATTATCTTTATATATTGTTTGATTTGTATGTTACTCCAGGCAGACAAGAGAAGCAAATCCAGAGACACTCATATGTGTATAAGATGCCTTGATATCAAGAAGCAATTATGCATCAATAAAATATCCTAGTCCATTCCAGATCAAGTCCAAGAGTTCGATATTAGCTCATGAGTCCAAAACTCACCCATAAATTCCTTTTGAGATTTATGCAACACATGCAATGACACTGAATGCAGGAAGATCACAGGCCAGTGGTTGGAAAGTCTTGTGGCTCCAATGACAGAGGAAGTATCTCCATGCTGGCTGAGTTCTCCACATGGCTCCTCCAGCTCCAGGGCTCCATGTGTCTTCTCAACAGAAATGTGTCTCAAAGAGTGTTCTTCTTTCATGGAGATTTATCTCCTGAGCAGCTCCAAATCAGGTCAAGCCGTGACCTGATTGACAGGCTCCATTCCATCTCTTCAGTCTTAAGTCTCAAATTGAGAGCAGATTATCTAACTCCCTCAATTTGATTACTTAACTTTTTTTCATCTCTTCTAATCACATTTTCACATCTAATCACATTTTCAACAGGCAGCCAAGAAAGAAGTTTTGACAGTAAGTCATACATTTACAGAGGCCAGCGTTGCCAATTTTCTGCAGGGGCAACTCTGGGAGAACCCAAGAAAGTTGGATATTTACTTTCTTGCCTTTATTTCCTGTAGAAAAAAAATTGAAAATAGTTATCCATACTTTAAATTCACTTGCCATAAATGATTGAAATTACAGCCTTTATTTTAAAAGAATTTTTTACTTTTTTCTTTCATGCGCACTATCAGTCTCATGTTTTACTATAGCGCCTTGTCTGGTTTGGTTAGCAGGGTAACTCACAGGATGAATGAGTTAATAACTTTCTCGTTTTCAGTTTCCAGGAGGGTGTATAGAATTCGTATTATTTATGTCCTCAAAGATTTGGCCATGAAGTCGCCGATCGTCACCTGAGCCTGGATTTGAATGCATGTATGTACGTGCCCTGGGAGAATTTTTAAGCACAACTCAAATTTCTTTAATGGCTGTGTAGGGCTATATAGAGTCTATTTCTTCTTGAATAAGTTTTGATTATACGTACCTTTCACGTAACGTCTCCATTTTATTTAACTTATTGAATTTATTGATACAAAGCTGTTAATATTTTATTAGCCTGTTACTGTCTAAATAATTTGTACTATTCTCCTCTCTCCTGATACTGGCAATCGCTTCCCTTTTTTCCTCTGATCATTGTAGGTCGAGTGTATCAGTTTTATTTATACAAAGAGTTTATGAGAGAGAGAGAGAGAGAGAGAGAGAGAGAGAGAGAGATCAGAGTGAAACGGGATAGAATTCAGGCTCTTGACTCTTCAACGAGGTGCCCAACGTTGTGTTCCGTTACCATGGAGTCGGTTCCGACCCATAGCGACCTACACTACAGTTCCAATAGCGTATGCTCCAGCTTGGGGCTCCGGGGAGCCAGTGTCAGAAGCCAGGCTGGCAGATCTTGGAAAGTCAGGATGTACCAGAGGCTCCCAATGCCGGAACCATCGGAACAGCGGCGCGAGACAAACGAGCAGCGGCCTGCGCCCGGAACTCCCGCCAGCTCCTCTCACTCTCGCGAGAACGGCCGCTTCTCGCCCACGCTCCAGGCCCCGCCCCCACTGAAGCCTTCCTGTCGTCATTTCCGAGGGTCTGCGGGCAAAGGGAGAAGATGGCGGCGCTCGGGGAACCCGTACGACTGGAGCGGGGTGAGTGCGGCCGGCGCCCGACCAGGCTGGGCGGAGGGGGGCAGGGTGTCGGCTCGCTGGCGGAGAGCGGGGGCGGCCGGGCGCGGACGCTGGGAGCCAGGCCGGGTCCCGCTGCGCCCGGCCCTGGGCACGCGCCGGCCGTCTCGGGACGGAGCCCAGACCCGGTCGCTGCGCGCTGTCCCGGGCAGAGCCTGTCGCCCGGGGCCTGGCCGCCTGCTCAGCCACGGGCCACACGGCCGACGCGACGTCGGAGAGAGTGAACCGGAACCGCACTCCCAGCCTGCCGGGCCACGCCGGCCGCCGACCGAGGCCTCGGGCGCGGGAGCGCGGCCGCCGGGCCCTTCGCCCTCACGCCGCGTCGCCCGCACACGCTCCGTACACACACGGCCTCCCCTCGGGGGTGCCCCACCCGAGTGCCCAGGGGCGCCTTTTGTCCCTACTGTCACTGCTGTTCTTGGGTTCGGAATGGTGTCTTCCCTCCCCTTACGGCCCCGCCCACCCGCGGGTAGGCGCTGTCTGGGCTTGGGCCCGCGCTTACATAACTTGGGTTGTCCAGGCGGAGTAGTGGGGGATTGTGAAGTACTTCACCCCAGTCGAGAGAAATGCTAGTGTGGTGGATGGCTGGCCTTCTGCGGAAAATGTTAAGGAGACTAGAACCTGCCCTGCAGAATCATGAGAGCGAAAAGCTTGTGAACTTTCTGCGCACACTCCTACCAGCCCTGATGCAGATTGTCAACTGCTGAAGATTTTAATTTCAGACCATTGAAGCCAGGCCCTTGACCCGCACTCTTAGAAACCCCACTGATAAGCTTTGTCAAGTACAGAAGGAACAGATTGGAGGACTAGAGTCAACCAGGTCGGCCCCTCGGGCACACACAGACTGTACAAGACTACTGACCCTAAGGCTGTCAACTGAAATCCATTTAACAGCAATGCAGAGAAAAGGCCTGGCATTCATCGTTTGTAAATGCTACAACCAGGAAACCCCCAGCGAAGGAGTTTTACTTTGAAGCTTGCCATCATCTTAATGATAAGTCTTAATTGGCTGGGTGACACCAAGTTAATTAAAATTATCTTGCAGGGCTGAGCCCTGGTGATGTAGTGGTTGAGTGCTGGACAGCGGCCCACTGGGCGGGCGGTTCAAATCCAGCAGCAGCTCTCCAGGAGCAAGGCTGGGCTTCCCACTCCCACCAGGGGACAGTGATTCCCCCCCCACCAAAAATTATCTTGCAACTATTAACATTTTCAGTTCTAGTTCCCATGCTAAGTAACTCTAGAAAGGGAAAACATTTTTTAAGTTGTTCTTCAGAAACCTCTTCATTGCTCCACTCCAACAGCTAACTGCATACGTAACATTGCTAGTTGGTTCCTTAGCCTCTTTTTAGATGAGATTGTTTCTCTCTGGTACACCAGGCTATTAATTAAGTCATCATTTTTGACAAAGGAGTAGCTACTTTGGGACGATTTGCTAAGTTCAGCCGAAGACTCTGACATCTTCCGCCTGAGTACTATGACACTGTGCTTTGTAATGGGAACAGATCTATTCAGTGTTAACAGGAGTAGGTGTTTTCCTGTGAAAGCTAGTTGGAGGACTGTTCCACGTTGGCAGTCCTTTGTGTTTTTAAGTGCAGCATAAAATAAAGTGGATCTTCACACCTGACATTTAGTTTTCGTAGCCGTGGCTTAGTGTTTTTTCTTTTGTGTGCTTTTGTGTCTCCCACCCGTATTTATTTATTTTGTATATAAGGGAGAGGTTTATATACAAGAGAATGAAACATTGAGAAAGCATCCCAGCCCAGTCCAAGCCCATAAGCCTGATATTAGCCCATATGTCTGATACCAATCTACAAGTCCTCTTCAGACTCACAAAGCACATGCAATGGCGCCAGGACATTCACAGAGCAGTGGGTGCAGAGTCTTGTGTATCCAATGGCGTTAGAAGCATCTCTGCGCTGGCAGGGGTCTCCAGGTGTCTTCTCCGACCCTAGAGGCCTGGTTCCATCAGGGTAAGCCCATGTGGCTTCTCCTCCAAGACTCAGCATGCTGCCATCTTGTCTTGCCAGTAGAGCGTCTCCCAGGGACTCTCCCATCCACCTTTTACACAAGCCAAACCCAGACCTTTGAGCCAATTCTGACCCTTAGAGCCCTTGTAGGACACTGGCGAACTGCCTTTTTGGGTTTCCAAAACTAAGCTGTGTAGGAGCAGAAAGCCTCATCTTTCCCTGGAAGCTTTCAACAGCTGGCCTTGGGGTCAGCAGCCCAGTCTGTAACCCTCTGCAGCATAAGGGCTCCTTCACTTGCTCAAGGGAACGCCACTCGCGCAGATTGCTCACTCCCTGCCTGCCTTCCAGAGGATGCTGACTCAGTGACCCTGTAGGGCAGGGTAGAACTGCCCTTGGGTTTCTGAGACTGTAGCTCTTTATGGGGCCAGTCTTTTGTCCTCGAAGCAAAGTGGCTGGTGGTTTCACACTGTCGGGATTCCCAGCCAACGTATAAACACTGTGCCACAATGATGGATTACTAGTGGTAACTATTTAACAGCATACGAAGTCAGTTACATCAGGTTTGTGTGTGTGTGTGTGTGGGCATCACTGCCTCTGGTGGTCGTGGGAGCTACCCAGTGCCACTCCTGAGAGCCACCGCAGGATTTGAACCGCCAAGCCCACGGGCTGCAGTTCCGCACTCGACGTCTTAGGCCACCAGTGCTCAGCCCCTGTTACATCAGTTTTGATTCTTATTTTAGAATTCTTGTTAACAGACTTTATTAGCAGTTCTGTGCATTTTACAGTGTAAAATTGTAAAATTGAACCTAATCAAGATCTTGAGTGCCCTCTAAATCATCAAAACATGGTTAATTAGAATTATGTAATCACCAAATAAGTACAGTTAGGTGTCAATAAAATATTTTATTTTTTCCCATTTTTGTTGCTGTTAACTGGGATTTTTATATGACATATTGTAACATTACAAACCAAAATCATTGATGGCCATCCTGGTGATAGAAACTCAGAAGTAGGGATTTGCTTCCATTGCATGTGACTGACATGCGCCGAAGTACTTATTGACCAACAGACACAAAGACGACACAAGCTGGACAGCTTTTGTTCTGTTGCCTAGAAGGTCGCCATGAGTCAGGGCCAACTCCAGAGCAGCACAGAACAGCAACCTATCATCCCTGAAATTGGACAGTCCACTTCTTTACTCGTCACATTTATTCCTAGCTCTCCAGCAGCAAAATAATGGCCATATAATAATTGCATAAGGAAAAAGTTCCAGTCCTTCAATGTAGCATGAAATTCAGTACTTCTTCCATTTAAGCCCAAAGGAGGCATAGGAATAGTAGGATACAATAGTAAAATTGTAAAAAGGAAAAATTAAAAATAGACAGTCATTCATATTGCTAAGGCATGGTCCTGAAACAAAATCTCATAATCATAAATCTTATGAATACTGAGTCTCATAGTTCACATTGAGAATTACCTAACATGCTTAATGTATTTATAAATGTCTACAGTCCTTTAATATTTCTTAGCATTTGCTGATACTAGTATAGCACTTAAGCTTGCAATGTGCCCATGCTCTGTTCCATGCATAGTTAAGTTCGGCTGCCACGCATGCCTTTTGAGGCAGATACCATGCTTCTCTTTACACTCAAGGCAAAGGAGACACAGGGAGTTTAAATGCCGTGTTCAAGATTATCGCTAGTTTTGAAACTAGACTCACAAAAAATGTGTTTTACTCTGTAAGCATACTGTTTGATAGAGCTTGTCTTGATTAAAAGTTGAAAGCCGACCAGGTAGTTTTTTTAATTTGTTCTATTGTCTCTAATATGCCTCTCCTGCTAACTTTATATCTAAGTATGTATTGTGCTTCCCTTTGGGATTTCATGATTTCTCTCACACACAATGTTTTGTGCTGTCTGGTGCTTTGTTTACTAGGAATAATGATATGGCAAGTTTATATTGACTCCATAGTTCTGATAAGACTGTTGGCTTTTCTGCAGCTGCACATTGTTCATGTGTCGGTCACTTTCTGCCCTCAGGCCTTTCTTGTGACAGCTTGTATAGTTTATTTTTGATACTTCACTTCTCTCAAAGGTGTCATTTCCCAGATTTCAGACTTGCATGACATGAGTTTTTCTCATGTGTAATTATAAAATTAGCCTTGTTCTCAATTTTCATTTTTCTATCTTCCATAGATACACACATTCTTCCCTATTGACACACACCCACACTTCTTAAACTTTTTTGCCCATCTTAAGATTTCCTGTTACTCCTTGAGGAATGGCCCTTAGCCACCACACTGTTAACATAAGCATTGAGACTCAAGAGAAACTGATGTGTCATGTTTCTTTAACTAGATATTTGTAGAGCAATTGAATTGCTGGAAAAACTACAAAGGAGTGGAGAGGTACCCCCACAGAAACTTCAGGCCTTACAGAGAGTTCTTCAGAGTGAGTTCTGCAATGCTGTAAGAGAGGTAAGTAAACCAGATTGAAATTTACTAAAAACTTCCTTTAAAAAAAAGTTATTGAAACCTTGAGTGAGTTATGTAGGATAATATGCTGTAGTTTGGACCTAGAATTTTTTAAGGCATTAGAATAAACTTTATTAGAACTGGGCCCCCTTTTATTTGGGGAATTTCTGATAGAAAACCTTTTTATAAAGATGCATAACTTCTTGAAATTTTTAGCATTCCTTTACCTCTTAAAGAGGAGCCCAGGGGCAACTGTTGGTGAGCTGTTGGACTGCTAGCCACCAGGTCGGTGGATTGAACCTGCTAGCTGCCCACCCTGCAAGAGAAAGCTAAGGTTACCCCCTTTCGGAACAAAGAGCAGCCTCAAAAACCTGAAGGAGCACTTACGGGTTGTTATGGGTCCGACTTGACATGATGGCAGTGGGCTTGTATTTGTTGTTGTTTGCTTCACATCAAGACTCAAATGTAGTAGTGTTTTCTGGCAGTTAAACCACGGTGATGACTTTGGGTTTTACAGGTGTATGAACATGTCTATGAGACTGTGGACATCAGTAGCAGTCCTGAAGTGAGAGCAAATGCAACTGCAAAGGTACTCCCCCTCTTCCCCATTTACAAAGAGCAAGAGGAATCTTCAAAATTTGGCTAATTAGAATGTATAAATGCAATTATTGATTTGTAGCAGGTTTATTCTGAAAAGTAACCCAAATCTCTTCAAAGCTACACTACACTTCTCAAGTTCTTATAATAGATGAGACATTTAAAATATTTATTTTTGTTGAAGATTTTATTAAGTTTAGACGATGCATTAAAATTTACTTGCATGCAAGTGATAATACTCATAAATGATTGTGTTATGTAGTATACATCTAGAATTGTGCAAATTTAAATCATAATTCTTTAATTGTCATATAATTATTGGCATATAATTCACATTATACAATGTAGCAATCCAATCATATTAAGAAAAGTTGTAAATCAATTTCAGAATATTTTCTCTTTCATACTTATGGGTTTTATTTTGTTTTTAATAGTTGTTTTGTTTTCATTTACCTCACATACAGCTTACATCATTTAGTCATATTAAGAAAACATGCATTTATTACCACAATTGATTTTAGTAAAAAATGAGTACCAGAAGAAAATATTCTAACTCTCCCCACCCCATGCCACACCCATCCTCCCCTGTCTTGCCCTGAGGCAATTATTAATCCATTTAGTCTATAGATCTACCGATTCTGAATTTCATGTACAAAAGTCATACATATAAAACACAAACAGGAATTAAATATGACCCAAAAAGAGGACTAAATAGAACGTAACAACTGCAATCAAAAAGAAACTATTAAAAACTGGAACAACTTTAAAACAGATCAATGGGAAAATCTAGTAATAAAGTATTAGATTATAGCCTAACTAATATCTGCCATAATTTTATACTGTTCTGTCTGACAGCAAGCCTATTTGCATTCCTGGACTCTAGTCGGGATTCACCAGAGACTTAATAGTAGTGGGGATCCTGCAAATGCATTTTGAGTGTGTACTGTCATACATACAACCTTCCGTAAATCAGATGTGCACAAATTAAGCCCTGATACCATTCATTTCCTCCTTCAGATTTGGATTTTGTTATTTAAAATTCTTGGGTCACACAGGCTGGTGTGCTGCTTTCATGTGGACCTAGTTGACTCCTCGCTTAGCTGGTAGATCAGAGTTTTGAAGTAGAGATTATTCTCTCTCTTTTGTTGATAAGAACAACTGACAACCAAGACTGGTTACTTGCCTTAATCCACAAAATCAGTCACCGGTGGGGTTGGGATACTCCCCCTGATTGCTCTTTCTCCAAAGCCTTTGCTCTCTCCTTTTAACTCTGCAAATGTCATATAATGTCACTAGCAGGTACCTCATCAAAGTTGCAGGTGGCAGGTTTTGTGTGTTTTGCTGCTGCACTGTTTTCTCAAAGGAATTACGATACTGCATTCAGAAAGCTTGGTAGCCAAGGCCAGCCAAAGGTTGCCAGCTGGAAACCACAGAGAAAGATGTGGCCGTCTTCCTTCCAGTCAGGTTGGACCTTGGAAATGCTGTAGAACAATTCAGCTCTGACAGTAAGGTCCATATGAGTGGCAGTAAGTTTTTAAGGGGGCGGGGGGTCCCTCAAGTAATTCAGCATCAATCTCAGTGTTCATTAAAGGATCTGTCAGCAAGAGGTGACTTATACTAGAATACACCCACTGTCATCAAGTTATGATTCCTGGTCGTTAGCAGAGTTTTCACTGGAAATAGCTTAATTAAGGAACCCAGTTGGCTCAGTAGTTAAAGTGCTCACCTGCTACCCAGAAAGCTGGTGATTCAAACCCACCAGCTGCTTCTCGCAAGAAAGATTGCCGTTCAACTTCCTTAAGGCCTCGCAGCCTTTGGAAACCCTGTAGGGCAGTCCTCTGTTCATGCGGATTCACTGTGTGCCAGAACCAGCTCCAGGGCCGTGGGTTGGTCTGTTAGCTCTTGCTGCTATTCCGCATGTACGTCAGGTTCTCCTTTTCTGGACGCTAAAAGCCGATTCAGGGCCATGGGCCTATGACTGCTTCCTGGTTGGTAGTCCCATGTGTTCCTTGGCTGTGCCTCGCTGGTATGTGCATATGTCTCTTTTTCTTCCTTTTACTATGTCAGGTGTGATTGGATTTAGGACACATTCCATGTGGAACTGCCATTGTTTCATTAACATAAGAAAGAACCTGTTTCCCATTAATTCATCAAAGGAAATACTGTATTCTCTGTTAAATATGAAGAGAGTACGGAGATGTAGGTTCGCAGAGTAACAACGCCTGTTGGTGAAGGAATAACATGTGCAGTAGGCCCCAGGGGAACCCCCTGGGACCATGGACTGGGATTGCTTGCAGAAGAGATTTTGAAAAACAGATTATTGCAGATGTAGTCAGGTTAAAATGTGACACCCTGTCGTTTGCTTCCCCTTATCCTTTTAAATTTGTTCTAGTTTCTGACATTTTCTGCTTTATGTTTGGTTGAGGTTTTTTTAATCTGTTTTGCTTTGTTATTGTTAGTTGTTTGTGTTAATGTTTCCTGTATATGAGATAAACAGGAGAGGCGAATCTATAGGGACAAAACCCGGATTAATGGCTCTTTGGAGGTATGACTGAAGCGAGTGGGGAGCTAAATAATGAGGAGCACAGAATGAAGACAGTTCTCAAAGAGACGGTGGTCGTGATTGTACAGCTCTTCTTAACGTGCTGGAACTATTGAGTTGTAGGATATGTTATTTGCCAATAGAAGTAGAGTGAGAAAAAGTAGTTTGAATGTAATTCTTGAGTTATATGACCTTCACCAATAACAGACTTCCTCAGCCAGCGTTCCATTATCAAGAAAGTACCGTATATATTCAAGTATTATAAGGCCATAAGTCGACCTGAATATCAGCCTAGGCACCTAATTTTACCACAAAAACTACATTAAAATATTTTGAAAAACCTGGCTTAGGGCTGAGCCCCGGTGGCGTAGTGGTTGTGCGCGGGACTGCAGCCCACTGGGATGGAGGTTCATTTCCAGCTCCACGGAACAAAGGCTGGGCCTTCTACTCCCACCACCTGCAGGCAGTGATGCCCCCCCACCCCCCCCCCCCCCCAAAAAAACAACTTGGCTTATACACAAGTGTATATGGTAAGTTAAAATTAATTAACCACCATCGGAGAAATAATCTCCAAGACCACTGCTATAAGGGAAGAAAAAATAAGTACTTTCATACCAAAGGAACTCAGCTGGAGCTGGGCCGGGAGGGCAGAGCAAGCGGCGCCTGCACTGGCAATGGTTATCAACGTGGGTGAGATGGAGTGTGGTCCACAAGAGGGAAAGCAGTCAAGGAGCACGTGAATCAGGGTAAAGTATAGGGAGTTTGATTAGTAGTAAAACTCCTCTGAGTTTACGATACAAGATTTTTATATACAATAAGTATGTTAAAATAAAAAAATACCACGTTTGCCTTAGAATTAGTCTAAATTTTAAAGTTTGATAAAAGAATGGCTCATTCTCTGGAGGTTTGGTAATACTTGTTGACACAAAAGAGCATTCACTTTGACCTCCCTCAATATGAAGTTATTCTTTGATCTACTAGTTAATCGTAGTGTGTGGGGTAGCTAGAAGGGTGACCTGGGAGGACGCATCCACACAGACAGTAGAGGAAGGGCATGCCCCATCATAGGCCTGTGGAGGGGGGAGGCTATCCAGCCACAGTATCAGCTGCTGTGGGCAGGTGCCCCTCTCCCCGGACACCATGCTATCCACCCTCCAACGCTGCTGGCCAAAAGTCACATAGGGCTGTGCAGCCAGTCTAGGCATTGGCGGGCTGCAGAGTAGTAAACTGAGAGATACTAGTTTCTAATGCCAGGTGTTCTTTTTATAAAAACACCATTTGTGGACATTCAAATGTCAAAACGAAGATGCCTCAGCTTAAGTTGTTTTTTAAGAGACAGGAAGAACTGAGGAAAACAAAGGTGGTAAACTTCAACACGGGCCATTTTCTTGCAGGCTACTGTGGCTGCCTTTGCCGCCAGTGAAGGACATTCTCATCCTCGAGTGGTGGAACTGCCCAAAACAGAAGAGGGCCTTGGATTCAATATTATGGGAGGCAAAGAACAAAACTCTCCGATCTATATCTCTAGGATCATCCCAGGGGGCATTGCTGATAGACATGGGGGCCTCAAACGAGGAGATCAACTTCTTTCTGTTAATGGAGTGGTAAGGATTTTATTTCTGTTTATAGTGACGTGTTGTGACCACTTGGGGGTGCTTTTGGGGTACAGAGGCAGGTTGGTTGGGTTGGTAAAGTGTGTTTTGAGTCTTTGCAGTGTAAATTAGCTGTGATTAGTATGGTTTTTATGAAGTAATTAAGGTTGTTTTTTTTTTTACTAGTTAAGGTAACGTAGAAATTATCATTTTAGCCTTTCGGAATAAATGAAAATTGACTTTGATTTAGTGAACTAATAGGGTATGTAGATTATTGATACACTAATTGCCGCTACACAGAATGTGAAACCTTTGGCATTTTGAGTTGCTTACCAAACCTACATACTAATTTCGTGTGTGTGTGTGTGTGTGTGTGTGTGTGTGTGTGTGTGCTTTTTCCTAGAGCGTTGAAGGAGAACATCATGAGAAAGCCGTAGAACTGCTGAAAGCAGCTCCAGGGAAGGTTAAGTTAGTGGTGCGATACACACCCAAAGTCCTAGAAGAAATGGAGTCACGCTTTGAAAAAATGAGATCGGCAAAGCGCAGGCAGCAGACTTAATGCACTTCACAACTGGGTAGTCCACTTCGCTTTTAGCTTGAGAAATCTTGCTTGTGACCTACCTACCTACCGAGGGCCGCACCGCCAGTGATTGTACAAAACGAAGAGAAACTTCCGCTGACAACTCCTTGCCATTTTATAAATGCCTCTTGTAACACCACGTGCTACGGTTCCAGAGATGCGTCCACTTTTTTCTGACAAGAAAAAGTCAAAGGGTGTTGAGGGCATTTCTGTCCTGCTGTTTTTACTGGCCTTTTTCAAATGCAGATTTTTGTCATAAAGCTATTCTAGATTTTTTAAAGTGCTTTTTTAATATGAAAATGTACTTTTACATTCTTAATCTTTTTTTAAAAAAAAGCTTTCTTCATTTGACTGCTTATTTAAAAATAACAATTCTTCAATTCTTCTTTGTTATTTTGCTTTATTTTTGCTTTATTTTTTCATAACCTGTGACATTTCTTTACAGTTTTCCAAGAAATTAGATATAAAGTCTCAGCTACAGCAGTTCAGTACGCCGTCACTGTTGGCATCACTGCTGCATTTTGTACTTTTGAACACACTTGATCTCTGTAATCAACAGTAAATCATAACTCAGCACAGTGGAAGTTTTTTACTTTTATTTAAACATAATGTATAATGAATATTCATTTATACTGATTTATAAAAGTGAGTTTTTAAACACTGAAACAATCATTGCTAAAATATGTATTCTTTCATAATATTAGAGCAGTGAGGTCAGAGGATGTAATTTGATTGTTAGCGTTCCTGATTACATCCCTTTCTATCTATTTATATTCAATGATTATATCATAAATTATAAATGCATAAACAAGTTCAGATTTCACTTTGCAAATTTATTAATGCTACTCATTTTTATTTACACTTCCTATATTTTGATGGTTTCATTCTTAGAGTTGAGCAAATTAGTTGGTAAGGAATAGTCATGGCAGAAAAAAGAAGTAATTCCTTCAACCTCAGTCTCAAGAATTGCACATCTTTACCAGCTTAATTTACATAGTTGATTTTAAAAAGGAAGAAGATAGGAAGCTATGTTTACGGTATATAGAAATTATGAGGTAATTAATTCATAGTCCTGGCTCCTTGTCAACATGAATAGAAGCTCATACATATTAAAATTGCCAGCGATCTTTGTTTACAATCCAAGTACAGGGAGGACTTTGAGAGGTTACCAGTACTTTACTCCATTTGTCCACTGGATGGCACTGTTGTACTGAAAGGCAGCTGTTGGTGTATGCCTGTGACTGAGGTCTTTTTAAGGCTGAAGTGTAGGTGAGTTTCAATTTAACTTGCCTGGGAAAATTTGAACCATTAAAAAAACTTTAAGCAATGGATACCAGAAAGAGGTTAATGGGTTGAACTGTGTATGAGGTTTGGCAAAATTATCTACCCTGTGTAAAAAGTGGTCATTTTGTAACATTCCTTCAGGAAGGATATAAATGTGTACCTTTTCTTGCATGATTGTGAGCATTGTGAGTCTTAAAAGAGTATTCCAGTTTTCAATGATTTACTGAGAAAAAGTCAATCAGCATTGTTATTTATCATTTAGGAATTGAACACTGGATTGCATGATTGAATGTGTCTTGTCCACCACAAACTCTGCTTGCTGTTGACAGGATTGTGTTGTTAGATTGTATATTTTCCAAATTAATTGATGTTTGTAAAAATGTTGAGACCAAAGTAGTGTAGAAGAACTATGGACTTATTTTAATTTAATTGTAAAGTTATTAGAGATATTTGTTGTAGACATGTACATATTAAAGCAAGGTATCATTGCATATAAACAGTAATATTATTGTTATGCTTGTAGTCTTGCATTACAGGGGCAAGTAAGCCCTGAAGAAATCTTATTTTAGTATAGCTACATCCAGCTGCAATAGTTTTTAAGGGTGTGTCAACATTTCATTATAAATTATAGCTTCCTGGTTCAATATCAGCTGTTTCAGAACTTTCAGCCAAGTTGAATCTCTTTTGGTGTTGAAACTTGGTGAGCTGAGTAAGCTTCCCCCTTCTTTCCCCAATCATCCACAATCTGTTCTTTGTGTGGGTTGGCACCTATTTATAATTCTTAAAATGAGGATAGTTTAAAGGAGCCAAATACAGTAGTTTTACTTGCTACTGTTAAGCATGAGTAGCAGTAGTTGGTTTGCATTAATATAATTTTCACTGTATCCCAGAATTTTAAATCTTGACATAGAAAAATTTCAATTATTCACTGGCAAAGATGTACAGCAGTATAGGAAGAAAATAAAAAATGAATTTTTTTATCCTATAAATGTATCATTTGTGAACATAACATGACACATTATCAATCGATAATGTTGGACTTAAAAACTACAAATCTGTATCAGTTACCTTTCATACCAAATTTCCAATTATTTTCTTGGTATTTGCTTTCAGCTGTAGCTGTGTCTTAGAACATTCCCCGGGGGGGGCCGAGTTTTCCAGATATTCCTAGTGGACACCCAGCGTTGAGAATCACTAGTTTCTCCTGTCAGAAATGCTCTGCGCACACTGGGCTCATTGTGGAGAAATCCACTTGTCAGTAATTCAGTTGCAGCAATTTAATGATGACTTGCTTCTTAGCTTTTCAATGATTAAAGAACACTTGGCATTCCTTATCTGGAAAGTAATTGCAATCCACCTTTTTAAAAAATAGCGTTTGCCAGAAGTTTGATTGTAAATTTTTAATATGTCTTCTTCCTGCCCTCTTTAAAACATGGAAATAGAAATGTTCATTATTTGAGGAAGCATGTTTAAAAGTGCAGCTGAAGAATAATGCCATTGATAATTAGGTGCTTTCCGAACTGACCACTTTATTCATTAGTGTAATACTAGAGTACAGTGGCCAAGTTCTTTGGAGGTTTGATGATTCAGAGATTTTTTTTTTAATTGTCCTCTTCTAGATCTGTAAAGTCATTTTGCCCAAGTACTTAAGTAGTTTGGTTCAAGTCCCTCATTTACAGATAAAATGGACGTGATAACATTTAATAGAAGAAATGGTGTGACTTCCCTGAGAAGAACGTCAGCATGTAAGAGAATCCATGATGTGAATATTTTATAATGTGGAAAGATCATTGAAATACCAAGGATACGCGTCATTGTATTTCCTGAATAAATGGATGTTTATGCATTTCTAACTGTGAACAGTCCAACTTTTATTACTTGTTTATGGTCCTAAATTTTACTAATTTCAGAGTTTGCGAGGTTCACTAGTGGTTAAATATGAACAAACAAAAAGGTCACTTACTTAACTGGAACTTCAAAACTAATTTCTGTTTGGGCATGGTTTTTAGTAATGGCAAACAGTGTATTCTTTCATTTTTAACATTAATTTGAAATATAGTTCCCAAAATAGACAAAATAACATTTTCAATAGATGACCTCATTAATTTATTTAGTTCTGATTCTATGGCTCATTTAAAAGAAATTTCTACTAACTTCTTTGCTTTTGGGAGAAAATATCATACGAAACTCTAAAATAGATGCGTTTCAGAAAGATGTGTGAAAAATAAAGTTATATGTAAGTATAAGCGTTGTCTGATAGTCACAGTAATGAATCTCTAACTTTCTGTTTGGCTTTGGTTTTAAAAAGATTTGGACACAACCTACTTGTGTCTTTTTAAGAGAGAGTAGTTGCTAGAGCTGGGTAACCCAGGCTAGAGTTTGAGTCTAATTAGCTGTGTAGCTGGAGACGAGTTACCCAAGTGCTCCCTGCCTGAGTTCTCTCAGATTCTGCCAGGAATAAGAGTGCCTCCTAACCCCACACCTCATTCCCTGCCAGTGAGTCGATTCCGACTGAGCAATCCTGGCGGGCAGAGGAGCCCTGCTCCCAGGGCTTTCTGAGGCAGTCATCCTCTTGAATCTCTCTTACATTTTTATTTTATGACAGTGATAATCCCGTCTGCATCAGTGAAACAGTCTGCATCAGTGAAACAAAACTGGTTATTAGGGGAAAAAAAACTGGTTATTAGGTTGCTTTTTAAGTTTTATTGGCAGTTCCGCATATAAAATTCAGTAGTTCAGTCATATCAAGAAAAGTTGTACAACCATTACCAGAGTCCATTTTAGAACATTGTCTTCGCCCTTGTACTTACTGTTACTCGTGTAATTATTTTTTTAATTGTGGCCAAAATATACACAAAACATTGTCCAATTCAACATTGATTCAGTGCCATTAATTATACTCCTTGTGTCGTACAACCATGATCGATAGCCCTTTTCCGAACTATTCCACCCCCCCACCATTACATCAACTCAATGCCCTCTATACTCTTCCTCCACCCATGGTAACCATAGGTTGTCTTTTTTTAGGCAATATTCTTGATAAAATACACACACTCATAATTAAATGGCGTTCTTAAAATATGTACGTTATCACAATTTCTAATGCTTTTCCCCCTTGCATTCATTGCTCCCAATTCCCTATTTAAGCAGTAAATTAGCATATGTCAATATTTTCAAGGTAGCTGCTTTTCCCAGTTACAGAGATTGTCAGGTACCGCATCTAGTTGGTTCCACTCAGTGGTAGTGACCCTGCGTACATCAGAAGGAACCCTGCTGCCCGCTCCTGTGCCAGCCCAGTGGCTCTTATCTCTGTGCCCCTTGCTGCAGACACAGTGTCACTCCATCTGCTGAAAGACCCTCTTCAAGGCATGATGTCCTGGATGCATCCATTCTGCTGCACTTGTCCTCCTCGGAGTCCAGCTTTCACACGCACAGAAAGCGACTGAAAACCCCATGGGCCGCGCAGGCCATTTTCATCCTCAAAGTCTCATCCATGCTCTTCTATTAATTCCTTCCACATCCTAAGTCATTAGCATTCCAGTTTTTTCCCCTATCTTTAAACTCACTGAAATGCTATTTGTGCTATTAAAAGATAGTTTTTTCTGTATTACTATTCCACTAAATTGTTTTAGTATAATGACACTTTCTACCTAATAGGTTACTTTGAATTGCAAACGTTAGAAGAAGGAAGTTGTGGTGGTGTTAGGGGCTATCTAGTTGGCCTTGGAGAGCCTGGGCACTGCAGGAAAACTTAACTGCCTTGTGCCAGCCTCCCGATGGTTCCTAAGCCGGAGCCCGTTGAGTCCACCACCCCTGTGTCAATGCATGTCATCAGGGCCCTTGCTCCTCGTCATCGCCCTCCACATTACCAAACATGATGCCTTTTTTAGCGGTTGGTCTCCTGACAACATGTCCGAGTCTTGCCATCCTTGCCTCTAAGGAACACTTTGGACTTCTAATACAGATCTGTTTGTCTTCTTAGCAGTCATTGGTACTTTGAATACTCGCCACTACAGTTCAAGTGCATTGATTCTCCTACGGTCTTCCTTATTCCATGTCCAATGTTGATGCCCCTCGGGTGTAATGGAAAGTCCCATGGCTGTGTCTGGTGCACCTGGGTCTTCAAAGTAGCATCCTTGTTCTTCAAAACTCTAAAGAGGTCTTGTACAGCAGCATTACCTAATGGGAGGCATCTTTTGATTTCTTGATTGCTGCTTCCATGAGCATTGGTTGAGGATCCAAGTAACAATATCCTTGACAGCTTCAACCTTTTATTTATCATGATCCTTAACTGGTCTTGTGAGGATCTTAGTTTTCCTTACATTAGCTGTAATCCATACAGAAGGCTACAACTTGAACGTCATCAGCAAGGGCTTCAAGTCCTCACTTTCAGCAAGCAAGGTTGTGTCATCTGCATACTGCAGGTTGTTAATAAACCTGCAATCCTGATGCCCCATTTTTCCTCATCGAATGCAGCGTCTCTGATGATCGGCTCAGCATACCGATGGAACAAACTATGCAGGATACAACATTGGCATACACCATTCCTGGTTTTAAACTCCACAGTATTCCTTTGTTTGCACAAGTGCCTCGATTCATGTACAG
>PVJH01016903.1:0-49266 GCA_004026705.1 Nesogale talazaci | reverse complement strand
ACTTCATCCTAAGGACAAAGAAAAGTCACTGGAGAGACTGAAGCAGAGAAGTCACGTGAACTAGTTCACAATTTTATGACATGTCCCTGGATAGAGCTTCCTAGCTTGATTCTGAGGCAAAGGCCTGACAACAGCGCCCAT
Source organism: Nesogale talazaci (assembly GCA_004026705.1). NCBI lineage: Eukaryota > Metazoa > Chordata > Mammalia > Afrosoricida > Tenrecidae > Nesogale > Nesogale talazaci. The sequence continues at coordinate 49,125 of PVJH01016903.1, read as the reverse complement.
GGAAATTAGTTCTAAATTGCTGCATTGACTAATGGAAACTGGTTGGTGGTGTTGCTGCACCCAGGGCCCATGCCATGCCAGGCCGTGCCTGCTTTACCCTGGATACACTAATCCAAGCAAGAAACAAAGGTGTGGGCCGTGAGGATGGAGAGAAATAGATAAATTAAAGAAATGTTGACTTGATCAAATCTCAAAGATCTGACAATTTGATTGCGTGTGGAGGCGTACAGGGTAGAGTCAAAGCGACACCCAGATTTCTGCCTGGAAAATGGGGTGGATGATGCAATGGTTTTTTGAAATAGGGAGTCTGAGCAGAGAAGCAGGTCGGAGGGAAATGCTGTAGGTCTCCGTTCCAGCAGACTGAGTTTGCAGATCCCCCCTCCGTCACGTACAGAGTGTCTGAACTCCTGGTGCACTTTTTTTTCCTCACTATTGAAACTGCAGACCACACTCACTGTCACAGAGGCCACAGTGAGTCATCAAGACCCTGGAAGACAGGCTAGAACTGCCCCTGTGGCTTTCTGAGGTTCTTTACCAGAGCAGAAAACCTCAACCTTCTCTCTCACGGTGGGATCGAACTGCTGACCTTATGGTTAGTAGTCCAGCTCATAATCCCTACAGCACCAAGGACTTCTCCTCTCGCTCCTCCTACTACTACAGGACAGTATCGTTGTTTGTGGTGACCAGCATTCCACACCCAGGCCTCCCACTCCATTGATCTTGTTTCTGATGATCTTTTCTCCATCCACATAACTCACCCACATTCTTGGTCATAACCGAGACCAATCTTAATCAAGAGTTTCAGTATCTCCCACCCGCCTTACTCACTCTAGTTTCCACTCCAGCAATTCTACTACCCCACCTATTGGCCCCATCATGATGTCACTGCCTATCAAACCCCTTCCTGACCTCCTTGTCCTCCTTAGCCACGTTGGTCTCCATGGGTCCCAGATCATCACCAGCCACACTCTTGCCTTTCTGTGCCTCCACAGTGCTCACCTGGCATGAGCCTAACTCCATGTAGACCCAACTCTATGTGGCACCCATTCCTGAGCACCTGGAGAATAATTCTATCAGCTGGAATGGTCTTGCTTTAAATATCTGACTGCAAAGTTCAAATGGGCATTTACACCTCTAAGAAATCATATATGTTTCTGTTAAATTGAAAAATGTTTTGTTGTACAATTTTGCCACGGTTTTAAAAATAATTATGTGAATAACAATGAGTACAAGGAAGGAGAAAATGTTTCTAGCATTGGTTGTGGTCATAATTGTACAACTCTTCTTAAGATGCTTGAACTACTGAATTGTATAACGTGGATGAAGTGCCAATAAAATGGTTGAAAAGAATAGGTGGTGAGAACATCGAATCATTCCATGAGGCTACTTTTTAAAAACTAATAAAGAAATTCTCCCTTTTCCTAAACCTCAGTCCTTTTACTGTGAGATGACTATATCATACCCTGTCATCTTTCCTTAAACCTCCAGCATCCATTCTCTTAATCTTCAATGTGATTGACAGCCCAGCACCCTATGTCACCAAGAAATAGAAGCAATGGACAAAACCCCCAACTCTCATGTCTCCAACACAAGTCTACCAACCTCCTGGCATTGGTGCCCATTCACTCGGCCTGCTCTATGGTGTTGATGGCAGAGTCCTGGTCTGGGTCCCTCACCTACTCAAGGACCTTGCTCTAAGTGGCTGCCTCTCTCTCCAGCTCACAAATTTCCCTTCCTGCAAATACACTCCAGCACCTCTATCTATGTCTCTCTCTCTCTCTCTCTTTCTCTCTCTCTCTCTCTTTTAATGCCCACATTCCTCTTCAGTACGACTCTATTTCTTTATTCCCTCTTGCGCATGCACACATGAGAAAAAGCAGAAAAGCTTCTTCTAGCTCTTTTTTATACCCACTTCCTCCTCACTTTCATTCCATTCAGACACTCCTCTCAACCACTGCCTTCAAACAACTCTTATCAAGACCACTCATGTTCTCCAAGTTGCCAGACCCAAAGGTCCCTCTGACGCGTGGTCCCTCATGTTTTCTAGAGTAGAATTAACCCTCAGGGGGCTTTCTTAGCTGTGAGCTTTATGGAAACACATTGCCAGCCCATTCTTCCATGGGGCCATCAGGTAGCTTTGAACCACCAACCTTTTGATTAATAGATAAGTGCAAACCATTTGTGTCACCCAGGAGCCTGGATCATCAACCACTCCCTCTTCTAAACACTAACTTCTCTCTGCCGACTCCTGGCTCCCCTCCATCCTCCACCCACTGATGACCTCTTGATCTCCACTGATGCCTCTTCTTCCTCTTTCTGATCTCTAAATACAGGGTGCTGCTCGGCCTACTTCCCTACCCTCTTTTCTCCTCTCTGTCTAGCTCCCCTCAGTGATCTGGTCCAGTGCCATCTATAAAAACCATCTATAAACTGATGACTCCCACATTGCACGAGTTTAGACATGACCACTTCCATGAGCACAGACTCGTGTGCTCAGCTTCCTGCTGTGGTGGTGGTTGTTAAGCATTATCAGTTTGGTTCTCAGAGCAACTTTCTGTACCACAGCTTGAAGCGCCGCCTGACCTTGCACCCTCCTCCCCTGGTAGGAGCCACCGTGTCAATCCATCTCATTGGACCACCTTCCTCTTTCTTGCTGACCCTCTGCTTCCTGCTCCTTATCCAAAATGAACGTCCAAATCCCCCAAGGCTCCTCTTCTCCAGTCTTCCCCAGCCATCAAGGCAGCACTCCCAACAACCTCGCGACTTGGTTCCAAATCCTTGAAGTCTCAAAGAAGCCTAGCTGTGCAACAGGAAAGCAAGCGGCCATGCACCAAAAGGCTGTCAGCTCAAACCCACTCAGTGTTTCTGTGGGAGCAAGGCCTGGTGATCTCTTTCCATAAAGATTACCACCGAGAGCACTCTGTGGGCTTCTTCTACTCTGTCCCATGGGGGTCACTCTGCAACTTGATAGCACACAACAATCACAGACATAGTGTACTTTTAAAGAAAAAAACCCAACACAGATGCATACCCCCAAAGGGCAAACGTCAGACAAACAAACAAAAACACTCACCTAGGAAGTGATCCACCCACATCTACACTAATAGCAAGACATGGTGGCTATCATTTCAGTCACTTCTTATCACTTCCCAGGCCAGATAACTTCACTCAGCTCTGATTCCCCCAGGTCCATTCCTCCTCCTTTACAAGTCCTCTTCAGTCACATGATGCCCTTGCTTACATTCTTCCTAGTGGCTTCCCATCACAGCTAGAAAAAGAAATGGAGGGCTGAGCCCCGGTGGCGTAGTGGTTGTGCGCGGGACTGCGGCCCACTGGGACAGAGGTTCAATTCCAGCAGTGGGGCTGGGCCTCCTACTCCCACCACCGGAGAGCAGTGATGCTCCCCCCCCCCCGCTAAAAAATGGAAATTTAAGTACTTAACATGGTCCTATAATGGCCCTGCATGATTATTCCCTCCCCCATTAACCTCTCCCAGGGGTTCACTGAACGGTGCCAACAGTTAACAGCATAGCTGCTGACCAAAAGATCAGTGGTGTGAGTCCACTCTGAAGAGCCTCAGAAGAAAGGCCTAGTCGTCTACTGACCAAATATTCCGCCATTGAAAACCTGATCCATTGCATAAGTTAATATGGTGAAGAAAGCTGATGGTGCCTGGCTGGATTCTCAAAGGCTTGAAGTTAAACTAACAGCCATCTAGCAGGAAAGCAACAAAACCCACACGGAAGAAGCACATTAACCCATGTGATCACGAGGTGTTGACAGGATCAAATATCAGGCAGCAGGAGACCCAAAACAAACAACCATTTTGATGGGAATGAGAGGGATCAGAAGGGAGACCCAAGCTTATCTGTAGCTAATCGGACATTCCCTGACAGAGAAGTCGCAAGGAAGAGACAAGCCAGCAAGGATACGGTTTAACACTGATGAGACACACACCGTTTCTCTAGCTCTTTAATGCTTCCTCCCCCATTATCACTATCCCAGTTCTATTTACAAATCTGGCTAGACCAGAGCACATACATTGGACAGAAAAGAGCTCTCGATACCCAGAATCCGGTACAGATGAACTCTGTGCTGGACACTATTGATGTGTGGATTAGTATAAGAGTTGTCAGCGTGCAGATAAAAATGATTTTTTTTTATTTATTTTAAGACTACTAGGAAGTGGTGAGAAAAAAAAGAAAAGAAAAGAAACCTGATACGTGTGGGGTTGCCAAAGCTGGAGTCAACTCAACTAGTTTTAACCTCTCCACCCTCCCCTCCCTTCACTCTTTCCTCACCACCCACCCTCCATGCACACTGGCCTTCTTCCGGATCCTTGAACACTGTGTTCCCAATTCAAGAGTCTTGGCCCTTCCTTCGACAGTTGACGCTCTTTCCCCAGAGTTTGAGCACTCCCATCTCAACTCAAATTCCCCCTCCCCTAGGAGGCCTGACCAGCGCTCCCCAGGTGACACACACAGTCACTCCTGGGCCCTTCTCTCAACCCCCAAGACAGCCAGAGGGATGGGGACCCCCAGAGTCCAGGTGAAGTCTCTGGCCTAGAGAAAGACAGGGTGACTCTTGTAATAGGAAGGAAGGTGGAAGCAGGGAACAAATCAGGTCATCCCCTGCCCCCTCCAGCCTCCTGGCCCAGACCTCACATCTAGCTGCCTTGGGTCCTCCATGGACTACATGATAGAGCCACAGAGGAGGTTGGATGCTGGGGACAGTTGTTGTTGTTGCTGCTGCTGCTAGGTACCATCAAGTCAGTCCCAACACAGAGGGACCCTTTTGCACCATAGAATGAAACACTGCCTGGTCCTACCCCATCCTCACAATCACTTATGCTTGAATCTGGCTCTTTGTTGGAACCAGGTTCTGTATCCATCCATCTCACTGAAGATCTTCTCTTTCGCTGTCCCTCGACTTTACCAAGCATGACGTCCTTATACAGGAATTGGTCTCTCTAGACCACATGTCCAAAGTACATGAAACAGGCTGTTGCCGTGCTTTCCTCTAAGACAGTCTGGCTGTACTTCTTCTAAGACAGATTGGTTTGTCCTTTTAGATGTCTTCGATATTTTCTATTCGTCCCCAGCACCACAATTCAAATGCATAAATTCTACTTCAATCTTCCTCATTCACTTTTACATACATATGAGACCATGGAAAATTCCATGGCCTGGGGCAGGCGCACCTTCATCCTCAAAAGAGCAATATTCGAAAGAGATCTCATGCAGCAGATTTACCCAGTGCCACAGGTCCTTCAATCTGCTGACTGCTGCTTCCATGAGAATTGATTGTGAATTCAAGCAAGACAAAATCCTTGACAATTTCTATCTAGTCTCCATTTGTCCTGGTGTTACCAAGCAATTGGCTGTGGGAAAGCAGCTTCTCCTAAACCACAGCCCAGCCCTGAGACACAGCGATGGGCTGAGTGTCTGGGAATGGGAGAGGTTCAAGGGTGGAGTATGGAGTGGGATGAGGCAGTCTATTGTACACTTGCATCATAAGACAGATGGGTTTGGGAAGTCCTGTCAAAATGTCCCAGGCCTTTGCCAAAAAGGCTGCATCCCAAGCCCGACTCCAAAAAGTATGCAAATCATTTAGCAAATGTTGCACATTGGACACTGAGCCAAATGCTTCCCTCTGCTGCTCTCAAACAGATCCTCTTCTTATGAGCTCTCGCGCTCAGCTCAAGGCAAGTCATCTACTCAGTTGTCTATGCCAGGTCCTCACCCCACTTTGTGGGGACATCAAGTCCAGGTATCACAACTCTCCAGGCCAAAGTCAGTCAAGGCTCCATTCCCTGTTGCCCTGTTCCCATCACCTCCTCAAGCCAGGACCAAGCCTTCCTAAGCTCCCACAGTGGTGGGTGCCAGGCTTGTTTCAGGCACAGTGCACACACCTGACCTGGGCTGCCTACCCCAGCTTTGCTGATAACCCATGCCCTCAGTTCCTGAGAAACAGTCCAGCCAGAGTCTCCTCCTATTCAGAAAAGTAGAGATTAACACAGACAAACAAGCAACAGGGGCTTGGCCTGGTGGCAGAGAAAAGGGAGAGACATTAGGCTTGGTCAGCAGAGATTTCTTGAAGGAAGATGGATAGTCGGGGAAGAACTTAAGGATAGAAGGCACTCTGAAGGGGTTGGGAAGCCAGTGCAGTATTTTGAAGAGACAGGGACACAATCCCTCTGCCAGCTGCATCAGTCATAGAATTGGATCAGGAAAAGAAAGAGGCAAAGAAGAGACATCCATTGCAATAAGCCAAGACGGGAATGATTGGTGGTCTTCACATTACCAGGATGACATTAATGGAATGCGTGGGTGAGAAGAGGTCAAAGAATGAGATCTTTTGGAAGTAGCACCAAAAACATTCATTGGCATGGAGCGTGGGTATGAGACAGAGTCAACAGTGTCACCAAGCCTGAAGAAAGGCGATGAATAAGGCTGTCATTTGCTGGAAGGATACATGATAAGAATCGATTTGGAGAGAGAAATAGGTTGCCAGAAAAGATACCAGTTATCTGTTGTTTTGACTTCAACTCCTGACAATCCCACGTGTGTCAGAGAGGAACTGTGCTCAACTGATCTTCTGGAAGTAGATCTTTTTCCAAGGTGCTTCTGGGTGAACGTACCCACCAAGCTTTCCGGTAGCAGTTGAGCATGCTGACTGTTTGGGCTGGGTCAGAACCAGACAGTCCCTTCACAGAGCTTCAGATCCTTGCACCAGCCTCACAAGAAGGAGATGAACAACTTGCTGAGCTTTGTAACCAACCCCTGCCTTGGGCTTTTCATGGAGCTTATCTCCCCGAAGGGCACAGCCCCTTCACAGAACTTATCTCTCCTGGACAGGTCTGTACAGTCTCTTCCTCAGTGTTCCAGGAAGCGGAACTGCAAAAGATAAGACGATGTACTCACAGACCATATCTTGACTCTGACCCTGCAACTGCTACATCAGAAAGTCTCGGTCCCCTTATTAGTGGATACTTCCTTGGCGCAAGTCCTACACATATCCCAATGCTCCATTGGCAGGCACTTCCCTAAGTTACTTGCTGGGTTGTGGAACTGCCCGGGAGCAATGCTCCTGTTCCTTTCTCGGCTCTCCCTTCCCCTCCCAAAAGTTCTTCCCTGCCTCAATAAAGTCTTGCTTTACTTTTCATTCCTAACTGAGCTCTATCTCCTATCTGCAGCTCCGTCTCAACCTCTCACTGCCTGCACCATAAAGTAGTCATGCAGGATGCCTAGTTAACGTGACCTTCAGACAAACAATATCTACTTTTTTTAAGGCGAGTATGCCCCATGTCAAATCTGAAGTTCAACTTTTACCAGACATTCTGATAGATTGCTCCCTTGTCATTAACGCTGACAACTTTAATAAGTGAGGGACTTAGTTTGGTGTATAGGAAACCTGAGAGATCTACAGATATCCATAACAAAGAAACACTGCCGTTGAGTCAGTACAGGGTTTCCAAGACCAAAAATCTTTACAGGACCAAACAGCCACGTCTTTCTCCCATGGATTGGTGGGTGACTTTGAACCACTGACCTGGCAGCTCGGAGCTCACTGTCTATGCCACCGGCCACAGAGTCTCCTTATAGACATCCATGGGAGTGGTCAAGTAAGGTGGATACATGAGTCCAAAGTCCCAGTCCTGATAGAAGATACACGGGTGGGAGTTGTTGGCCTACCCTTGATATTCGAAGTCCTGGGGCTGAATAGTCACGTGCATCTGAAAACACCCACATCCAGTCCATGGAGGATCCCAACTCCTGCTGTCGTTAGGTACCATCAAGTCTGTTCCCACACGTGGCGACCTGAGGTACAGTGGAATGAATCACCGGATGTCCTGGGCCATCCTCCTCATAGTCATCATGTTGGGACCCATAGCTGCAACCAGTGTCCATCCATCTTGTCATGCTTCCAAGCCTGTCCCTCTTTACAGACGGCTTCCATTTTTTCCTGTGGGAGCAGCTGGGGGAGGGGGGTGTTGAACCACTGGCCTTGTGGATAGATAGGCCTCCTACCCAACAGGGCTCCTTTAGCAAATGCAGAGGCAAAATTTCTTAGTGGTTACCAGGGAGAGGAAGGGAGCGGGGGGAGGGGGGTAGGGAGTGCGGATTGCTATTTAAGGGGGCTCTGTTGCTGGTGATGGGAAATTCGGAAATTAACCCGGGTGCCGGTCACACAGCATGATCCGTGCCATTGGTACCGCTCATTCGCACACCTGGAAGAAGTTGATTGGCCAAGGTTGTACTCCGCGTGTTTTTCCCAACAATGGCAGAATGCGGGGACAGAAGGCATTACGCTCCGTTCAAGCACACCTGAGGCGGGATACGCTTGCTCGGGCAGTGAGTGAGGATGTAGAGGAGGAGGTTCCAGGACTGAGCTCCGCCGCTGCGGGGCACAGCGGCATTTGGAAGGGTCTGGAAGAACCTGGAAGAGTGGGAGGAAGAGCTGGACAGTGCGCGTGGTGTCCTCAAAGCCAAATGAGTGACGATTTCCAGAAGAGAGGGGACCACTTGGTGCACGACTGCTGAGAGGTCAGGAAAGACAAAGGGTTGGCCCCCAGGGGAAGCCCAGGACAGGGGGTCTGGGGGTCTGGCAAGGGTGAGTCTTGCTAGAAGAGGGAAAACAAACAATAACCCTGAGCAGGGGTGGAGAAAGAGAGAGATTCTTCTGAGGAGTTCTGTGGTGAAGGGGTGGACAGAAATGAGGCAGGCATGAGCAGGAGAAATGAAGTCCCATGAGTATTTTGTTTTGCTTTTCTTTAAAGCAAACGTGCCACTGGAATGTTTACATGATGAAGAAGATTCCAGTAAGGGAGGAAAGGCTGATGATGGCGGTGAGAGTGAAGAAGTAGCCTAGGGGGAACGAGCTGAGATGGGTAGGCCGGAGTGCCGGGGGGCCCTTCATCCACCAGGAGATGAAGAAGAGCAGGCAGAGGTCCATAGCCTCGGAGGGAAAACCACACCCTCACCTGGGTCGAGATGCTGGTCCCAGGCCTGGGTGTGCATGACCAGTGCTAGAACAGACGCACACCCACTCCCTCTGCCTGACCTCTTCCCAGCGCTTTCAACCGGCAGCCCCACCCTGCTCAAGGAAACACAAGGCCCCTGCCACACACGTACACAAATGCAAGGGGAGTCCCAGTCGGAGGGGGCTTGCCCCAATCCAGGAAGCCCCTGCCGGAGGTCTGGGCGGAGTTCAGACTGAGGGGCAGTCTGGGAACAAGACTCACCTGGGCCAAGAGGCCTAGAAGAGGGTGTGGTGGCAGCGACAATATGTGCCACCCCCAGTCAACAGGTGTCGGCCCTGAGGGTGGAGGGGGTGGCCCAGGCAGCTCCCAATCATTGTACAACACAGCTTTGCCCTGAGGCAGCAGGATGGCCCAGATGGCATCCCACACATTCCCTGACTCAGAAAGCAGAGATTGAGAGTAAACCAGCAGAGCCCCAAGTGTTCTCAGAAACAGGGACTCTTGCAGCACCCTCTAGCCACAGTGAAGACCAAGGGTGGGGGACACTGCCTGGTGCCCAGCATCCGACAGGCTCAACAAGACAGAACCTCAGCCATAAGCTTATTGGGTCACCACCTACCGGCAACAAAAACAACAGACACACACACACACACACACACACACACACACACACTTCACACTGATCCCTGACATACAACTCCCCGGTTGTACACACCAACAGATAGTTCTCCCATGGAACCTTCTTGCACAGCCAGCATTTATTGCGCAGATAAGAACCTGGGCATCTGCTGAGTTGTGACTGGGCCGGCAGGCTCTCTGCTCTCCCTTCAAGAGGATGGCAGAGAAGATTGTGGGGCGACTGCTGAGGAGGTGGGAGGAGGGAACGTTGGATGGGGTGAGCCGGGAAGGTGTGACCTGAATCAGGAGAACCTTACAGCTGCAGACTCTGCAAACAGCAGACCGAGCGGAAGGCAAGGTAAAGGCAGCAGCCCCGAGGCAGGTGCGAATGTGGCTTGTTAGTGGGCTAGAAGGACGGAAGGACCCCTGGATGGAAGGGAGGCAGGACTTCCAGGCTACGGCCCAGGGCGTGGGTATCGGGCACTAGTCGTGGCCCATCATTGGAGGGATTGATAGGAAAGTGATTCAGTAAAGTGAGAAGTGAAGTGGGGGTTCAGTGGTCAGACTCCACCTGCCATGCAACAGACCCCATTTCTGTTCCTGGCCAATCTACCCACTACCTCAGCCCCCCCCCCCCCATCCCACTGTCTGTCGATGGAGGGTTGCCATGATCCCAAATGGCTTTCGTGGAGCTCCAGACTAAAAGAGACTGGGCAGAAAGGCCTGACACTCTGTTTCAGAAAATCAGCCCAGGAAAGCCGCAGCCTCACTCTCGACAGCTCATGGGGATGGTATTTCATTCTGTCTAACACACAGTCACTGTGAGTCAGAGAGCAAACTTGAAGGCCGCTCACAGTAACTAGGGAAAAAAGCTCCTGGGAGCCCACGAGGAGGCCCCATGACTCACGACAAGCCCCGGGCCACAAGGAAAAGGTTGATCCATTCGATGGCATAAAAAACACTGAACTCTTCTAGACAAGAAAAAGCGTATTCAAAGTTAAAAGGCAAGTGCCAAACTAGCTGGGACTGAATCACCTTTCTGTTTGTATCACAGATCAAGGACTCATTTCCTTAATCAGTGAAATTGATGATAAATAAGAAGGGTCAAAGGGTAACCTGCCATCCCTTGCTTCCAATTAAGAGGGACCCCATAGAGGGTTCCTGACATGGCCGATCCTTAAGGGAGTAGACAGCCTGAAGAGTAGCTTTCATCTTTCTCCTGAAGAGTAGCTGGTGGGTTTGAAATCACCAACCTTGTGATCTGTAGTCCGATACCCGGCTCACAGTGCCACCAGGTCTGCAAAAACAAGGTCATCACCCTTCAAACCAAGAAACAGCAGAGTTTGCTGCTTCTGTGAGGGGAGGGGGAAGCAGGACAAGGGCACACAATAGGTAGAGGGGAGACAGGAGGAAAGGTGGGCGATAAGAAGGCAGTATTTCACAGAGGGAGAAGAGAAATAAGGGGAGCAGGGCAAGCTATTGGGTAATTTTGAAGTAGTTTAAGTTGTTGAATATAAAGGGGATTATCTGAAATGTAAACTTCCACCTAATCCACAGTACAAAGGTTTTTTAAAAAAACGTAAATGAATAAGGATAGTCACCCAATTAAAAACTGGGCAGTGGCAGAGGACAGTTCACAAAGAAACACAAATGGCTCCTAAACCCACAGAAAGATACTCACTTCCGTTCGTTATCAAATAAGCACAAAATAAAAGTCTCATGAGAGGTGAATTTGATCACTCTTCGAGTGCTGACGGTGGTAAGGGGTGCAAATGCTCTCTGGTCCCACAGGGGTGTTCCCTGACAGTCTCTACGAATATGAGCATGGTCACCATGATCGACATTTTAAAGGAGACTCTGTCTTCAACCCCGACAGTCCCCTTCTAGGAATAAACCCTGCAGACTTCAGCGTTAAAAAGCATGACACAAGGCCCTGCCGGGATGTCTGTGGCTATGGTGTTTGACATGAAAATACATCCATGAGAGATGGGGACAGGCTTAGTCTTCATCAAGATGATACTAAATAGAGTATGGAGAGTGCTCCGCTATTTAAAAAAAAAAAAAAAAGACTCTGTGTCTACTGATGGGAAAATTGAAATACAACTTCAAATGAAGAAGGAAAACAAACACCACAAACCACTGCCATGGCATCCACTCTGACTCACTGCAACCCTAAACCCAAAACCAAACTCACCACCACCAAGTCGGTGCCAACTCAGGGTGACCCTCTCTGAGAGGGAGAGCTGCCCCTGGGGGATTCTGTGGCGGTCACCTAATCTGGTGTCAATTTGAGGATTAAGAGTGTAGGGGTGCAGTCTAGCCTGTCAATCTGGAGATAGTCAATGGAACCTCTATGTGGGCATGGCTTTCTCTTGAGAATTCTGGGAAATCTGGCTGTCTTTCCCCCTTGGAGGTGTTGCTTAGAGATGCTCTACTGACAAGATAAAAGGCTGACTTCCTGTGAGACATCCCTGAGGAGAAGCCACATGAAACTACCCTAGTGCCTCTGAAGCTGGAAAAGCCATGTAGAGACTCCTGCCAGTGCTGAGATGCTTGAGAAGCCAGAGAGGTCCCTGCCGTGCTGAGATGCTTACAACACCCCTGGATCCAAAGACTTTGTACCCACTGGCCTGGGATTGTCCTGCATTTGATATCATTGCATGTGCTTCCTGAGTCTGAAGAGGACTTATGGATTGGTATCAGACATATGGGCTAATATCGGACTTATGACCTTGGACTGGACTGAGCTGGGATGTTTTCTTAATGTACAGTTGCCCTTACACAGAAAACTCTTCCTTATATACACATGCATGCTTATGAATTTGATTCTCTAGTCTACCTGGACTAACACAGATTCTGATCAGTCCCTCTTGACAGAGTAGAAAGACCTCATCGTTCACCTGAGAAGCAGTTGCTGGTTTCAAACTGTTGACCTTCTGTGTGGTTTGTATTCCAACATGTGACCATTCTGCCATCGAGTCTCCCAAGGCAACCCTATAGGACAGAGTAAAAGTGCTCCCTAGACTTTTCCAGACTCTAACTCTTTACAAAAGCCACCCACCTCTGTCTTACACTGAGTAGCTAGCTGCTGGGTTGGAAATGCAAACCCTGCACTCTCCACCAGCATTCCTTTCATGACATGCTATTTCCTTGAGGTGTTCTGTTGTTTGTTTGGTAAGATAAGACCCGTGGTGGGTGGTGCACACAGTTAGTGTCCTCCACCACTAACCCAAAGGAAACTCCTAGAAGGAAAGGCCTGGGGAGCGACTTGTGAAAGCACAGCCATTGAGAACCCTGGGCAGCACAGCCCTACTCCGACACACCGGGGCGGCCAGGCAGCAGCTGGGAGGTAACTGGTGATAATGCATCTCCTGGTAGGGATGGGTCGGTCTGTCTAATTGGTTTTTTCATAAAGAAAAGCAAAATACAGATGTGTACACCTCCAATTGGATAATGGGGAAGGGAAGACCATGTCTAGGAGTCCATGTACAAAAGGCATGTTTGGAAACTGATTGTGGTAGCAAATGGACAATTCTGTTGAACGTCCTTGAACTATGGAATGATATGATATATACGCAATTTCTAATTCCCAATGAATAATCATTTTTTACAATAAAAGAAGACTATTAGAAGGTTGAGATTTGGGGAAGGTAAATAAAGAATGGGTAATCCTGGCTGTCCAGTGAGCAGCTGTGGTCAGACGGATTGGTGCTCAGGGAGAGGGCAGGACTGGAGCTAGACCAGTGGGACAGGACTCAGCAGAGAATTGATGGGCTGAAGTTAGCTGGGTAGAGGAGGGCCAAGGACTGAGCCTAAGGGTGCGCCCACACAAGACAATGGGATGTGAAGTCAATGGAAACAGGAACGTGGTTCCAAGGAAGCCAAGAGAAGACAGTCCCTTGGGAAAGGAGTGCTAGGTGCTTCTGGAGGTCAAGAAGGATGGGAGAAACGTGACTGTTGGCTTTAGCGCCATGGAGATCCTTGGTGACCTCGGGAAACTGTTTCTCAGTGAAGGGTCATCGTTACCTGTCATTAAGTCTGCCCCCGATTCACAGCAACTCCACACACGGCAGGGCAGAACCGCCGTGATCCATGGGGCATTCATTGGCTGATTGTTCTAAATTGCCAGGGCTTGCTCCCTAGTCTGTCCTCATCTGGGAGCTACCCTGAAATCTGTTGAACATTAGCGCAGCAAACAAGCCCGAATGACTGCCTGCTAGTCTCTGAGCCATTACGACCTCTGTAGTAGCATAGTCAAAAACGACAGAAAACACAGTGACGCAGAGTCAGCTTCAATGCACAGTGAGTGACTCCATATGTATGGTGTCTGTAGCTATAAATCTCTTTTGTTTGTTTGTTTGTTTGTTTGTTTGTTTGTTTGTTTGTTTGTTTTGGGGGGGACATCACTGCCCTCTGGTGGTTGTGGGAGCTACCCAGCCTTGCTCCAGGAGAGCTGCTGCTGGATTTGAACTGCCAAGCCCGTGGGCCGCAGTCCCGCACTCAACCATTACACCACCGGGGCTCAGCCCTGTAGCTGTAACTCTTGACAGGGGATGAGAGACTCATCTTTCTCCAGGGTGGCCGGTGGATTTGAACAGCTCTCCTTGGAGCTAGCAATCCAACACTTGTCCCACAGCACCAGCAGGGCTGCAGTAGCATAATAGGGACCGGGGTACAGTTGGAGAGTGAAGAAGAGGTCAGGAAGTGGCGAACAGCTTGGCTCTGAAAGGGAATAGAGCAACAGGGAGCAGGGAACCTGTGTGAGAGATGGGGGCCCCATCACCATATCCCCACATATCCCCACATTGGCACAAGTCCAGAATCACGTAGACACTGGCAAGTGGAACCCCAGCAAAAGTTTCCCAGTCCCTGCCCTTGGCAAGGAGGAAAAGAGGGAGCACTGCCCTGAGCCCTTGCCCTATCCCTAAACTCAGCGTAGGTAGATCCTCTGGCATCCCCCCCCCCATCTCTGTGCCCCTGCTCTCCCCTTCATAAAGGGGGGTGGGATGAAAGCACCTTCCTCTGGAGGCTGGGGCGCAGACAATTTCCTCCCAGAGTTCTGGGACTTGGGCCACTGCAGTGAGTAGTGGCTGGGGTGGCCTTGGGATGGACCTTCGTATGTGGACAGTTTTGAGGATCAGGGGAGAGCTCTCTATAGCTCTGGGGCCACAGGTGTGAACCCTCCTGGCAGACCTCACTGTAGGGTCACCCTCAGACTAGCAGACAGTATAGATGCAGGGGTGGGGGGAGAGAGAGAAGAGGAGGGTGGATAGTGTTGGGTGATGACTAAGATCCTGGCAGGAAGCCCTGGGGTTTCTCTGTCACCAAAGCGAGAGAACCAGTGGCTCGTATTGCGTTCTCAGCCACTTCGCACTAGTAAGGGAGACAAAGCACCCTTGTGCCCAGAGACCAACCCCTCCGCACCCCAGCTGCAAGCCTGCCTCCCTCGCATGGGGAGTCTGCCCCACTGCCCCACCCTCTCTGTGCCTGCCTCTTCCCTCTGGCCTTAGAACACCCCCTCCAGCGCGTGCGCTCCAAGGCCTTTCCAAGCCCAGGGCCTGTCCCCACCCAGTTCTCCAAAGTCTGCCGGCCTCATTCCAGGACACGGAGCCTGGAAGGGCGGTCCGGGCAGGGCGGTCCGGTCCAGGAGGCGCCGCCCGGTGGCCTGTGGCCCAGAGGGCAGGCCTCGGAGCGCTCTCCTTTCCTCTCAGGGTCCTACCAGGCGGGGATCGTGGCTGGCAGGTTGCGGGCGAGTATCCGAGGTAAGGAGCGTGGGTAAGTCACGACTGCTGCCCTTCTGCGGCCACGGCCCTTCACGCCCCTGATCCCATTGGTGCCTGGGCAACAGCCCTGCCCATGGGCTACGATTCCCCCACGCCGCAAAGGTGGAAACCGAAGCTCAGAAGCCCGAAGAGCCCCTCCAAAGACTGTCGCTGGGGAACAGGTTGCAGCAAGGCAACTAGACCCTGGGCGGATCGTGGCACAGGACGACGCTCGCAGGCCGCTCCCTGACTTCCCTGTCTGGGCGGTCCCTGGTGCCTGTGCCTGCGGTGCACCGCGGGGCCGCACCTCCAGCCCAGGAGGCGCTGATCCTTCTCGCCACTGCCGTGGGGTCTCGGCCCCACGGTGGCTGGTGGCCTCTTACTCCTGGTAAGTGCGGGGCTGGGAAGGGCCAGGGTCCTGCGTCCCCTGCGGTTTTGAGACTCCTCCTGGAAGCGAGCTGGGGTAGAGAGAACGCAGGCGGTGGTAGGGCTCTGCCCCCATGCGCTCTGGGCAGGGTGGAAGCTGCAGGTGCTGGAAGCCTCCAGGGCCACCAGACACCCATCTACCAAGCTTTTGTGGTCTAGACTGGAGGGACACTAGTTCTAGCCATGTCCAAGGGTGGGGAGCCAGGGATGCTCTGGGGACTCCAGGAAGAAGCCAGAACCAGAGGCTTGGACTGCGCTTGGGAGGGAAATTCTTTGCTGGTGAGTGTGTTCACAGGGTGTGTCTGACAGACGGCATCGGCAGGTGGGCGATGGGGGCCCAGGAAGGAGCTACACAGAGATGTCAGCTGTGGGCGGGCTGAAGAGAATGCCAACATAGGGGGTTAGGGTGGGGGGCAGATGGGGCTCCCTCCTTGCAGGCTGCCAGATCCCAGACAGGGTTCAAACTTCAACTGAAGCCACGGGAGAGAATGACCTCTTGAACAATTTCCATTCAGAGATAAGAAAGTAGGGTCTGTGGGATTAGAGGACCCTTGGAAGTCTCCCAGATAAAGTGACAGAATTGAGGTATGCCTTCAGGTGTGACCCCATGCTAAGTGGAAAGTCTCCTGCTCCTCCCCAGGGCTTAGAGGAGAAGAGTGAGAGAACCATGGAGAGGAGTCTTCAGAGGCGAGGTCTTCCCAAGTTACCCCACATCCTGTCCCTCAGCCCCTCCGATGCTCTGTCCACACCCCAGCGCCGTCTCTCTGAGACCACAGCCAGGATATGATTCAGTCCCTACTGTATGCTAAGCAAAAGCACATTATAGGTGCTTGGTGTCGTGGTTATCAGGCTAACCAAGGTCAACAGTTCAAAACCAGCCACTGGGAGGGAGAAAGATGAGGCTGTCCACTCCTGTACATAGTTCGTCTTGGAAACTCACAGGGGCAGGTCTGCTCTGTCACGTAGGGTCACTCTGAGTCAAAATCAGCTCGATGGCGGTGAGGTTTGAGTTTTGAAATGTGCCAAGTCCAAAACAGTGTGCAGCCCAGAGAGGGCAGAGCCCTTAGGCAGCGGGAGAGAGGGATAGCGGTAGGAAGAAAGAAGAAGCACTTGAGCAGAGTGACTGGCAGGGCAGCGGGAGCTCTCTGGTGGGGGTAATGTGTGGGAGCCTCCAGAGAGATGGGGTTTAAGCAGAGGTCTCAGTGATGAGAAGGATCCGACTATGTCAGGTTCTAGAGAAAGAGCATTCGAGGCAAAAGAAATAAAACCCTACCGTGGCATGAGCGAGAGAGAGGTGGGGCGACTGTAGGAGGCCAAGACTGAAGAGGCTGGGCTTTCGTGGCACACCTGAGCCCCTAGAAGCAAGTTAACTGAGTGGACTCCAGGATGCCTGGTAGCACAGTGGCCATGAGGCAGACTACTCACCACAGGGCAGTGGTTCGAAACTACCAGCCACTATCCAGGAGAAAGACGAGGCTTTCTAACCCTGTAAAGGTGTAGAGTGTCGGAAACCCATGGGCCAGTTTCACCCTATCCTATAGCGTGTTGCCTCTGAGTCACAACCCACGGATGGCAGTGAGGTGGGGTGGGTTTTTGGAGGAAGCACAGGGAGGACAAATGGGGGGAGTGCTGCAAATGGTTGACCCACTCCGCTACTGAAAAGTTGGAAGCTTAAGCTCAGCTGAAGGTGCCTCAGGAGAAAGGCCTGAAGATCTTCTCTTACAGAAAAGTAGAGGCCTCCCGGGTGGAGTCCTCCAGGGACACTCGGCGTCAACTCCATGGCAACCAGTCCGGATACTGGGGAGTCGGAAACAGAAGCTGCCAGGCAGTGAGGCATGTGAGACAGTACCCCAGGCGGAGCGCTGGTCCCCGAGGGGCAAGGTGGGGCGAAAGGCTGGCCAGGGGCATCTCACATGCCAACTCCCAAGCCCAGATCCGAGAGAGCATGCGCGTGTGCACCCACGCGGGCGGAGCCAGGCATGCAGACACACAGGCTCGCACTCGCACATGGGGAGGCTCGTGTCTTTTCACACCGCCTCCCACGACTGCATGCAGAAGCGATGTGCGCTCCCCGGGCCCGCCCTTCCACACCCTCTGAGTCACGTTGGACTGGGGGAAGAAATATGAGGTTTGGGTGTCTGGGCTATACCGGCCTCCCACCACAGAGCCCAGGCAGTCAGCAATCGCTGAAGTTGCCAAGGGCTTCCCACACCCTGACACAGTATGATGGGGAAGGGGGAAGGGAGGAATTATCTCTAACTAATCCTTGGATATTGTGACTAGGCATTGGACTGACGGCCACAAAGTTGCTGGTTCAGGCCCACTCTGCTCCTTAGAAGAACCATGTCTCTAGCCTTACACTCTCAAAACCCCTATACTGAGTCTCTGAGTTGGCATCAAAGAGATGGCAGTGGGTAGGGTTTGGGGGAGTGTCCTGCCAACCAGAAAGCCTAACCACCCCATGCACCCCCAAACAGAGTTCCTCTCCCATCTTCAGTACCCAGTGGTTATCAGTTGGTACCCTTCTCTGTGCCTCGGTTTTCTCCCTATAGAATGGTAGAGTTGGATGGAAGCAATGAGGGGAGGTGCAGGAATATATACATGCCCTAAACCTGACAGCCTGTCTTCATCTAGTTTTAAACGGGGTTCTCGGCTTCCTTAGAGGTCACAGCCAAGAGTAGCCAAAGCATGTGCTTTGTACCCATTGTGCTTTGCCATCATTAAGGATCCCTGCAGTGAGGGAAGCACTGCAAGTTCGGCAGTTCAAACCGGCCAGCAGCTGAGCTGGGATAAGATGAGGCTGTCTGGTCCTGTACAGACTGACAGTCTCAGACACCTTAAAAGGGCTCACGAGGCATCAGAATGGACTCAATAGTAGGGAGTCTGGTTTGAGATGAATTCCTGGCATGGGGGATAAGGGTGGGGGACTGTGGTTGGTGCAGTGGAAGCATGCTCACCTTCCATGCTGCAGACCCAGTTCAAGCCCCTCCCAATATACCTCGCGCATCCACCATCCACCAGTGGAGGCCCACGGTGTCGCTCTGATGCGGAACAGGTTATGAGGGAAGAGGAAGGCAGGCCCTGACCCTCCCCGCCCCCCTTCCCCAACTCATCTGATGGTTAGCAATCGCCAGATGCACAGCTCACCAGGGGACTGGCTCAGAAACATGCAGTATTTCATCCTGGGGTTGGGGGTGAGAGGGGCTCGCCGTGAGTCAGAAGCCCGCAGGACCCTCCGGACTCCCACAATCAGCCGCGCTGATGGTCTGTCTGCTGCCCCCCCAGGTAGGCGCAGCCCCCGGGCCCCCCTCCGGCCACCATGGACTGGAAGACTCTGCAGAGCCTCCTGAGCGGCGTCAACAAGTACTCCACCGCCTTCGGGCGCATCTGGCTGTCGGTGGTGTTCGTCTTCCGCGTGCTGGTGTACGTGGTGGCCGCCGAGCGCGTGTGGGGCGACGAGCAGAAGGACTTTGACTGCAACACCAAGCAGCCGGGCTGCACCAACGTCTGCTACGACCACTTCTTCCCCATCTCCAACATCCGCCTCTGGGCCCTGCAGCTCATCTTCGTCACCTGCCCGTCGCTGCTGGTCATCCTGCACGTGGCCTACCGCGAGGACCGCGAGCGCAAGCACCGGCTCAAGCACGGCGAGCAGTGCGCCAAGCTCTACGACGACACGGGCAAGAAGCACGGCGGCCTGTGGTGGACCTACCTGCTCAGCCTGGTCTTCAAGCTGGCCATCGAGTTCCTCTTCCTGTACGTGCTGCACACGCTCTGGCACGGCTTCGGCATGCCCCGCCTGGTGCAGTGCAGCAACCTGTCGCCCTGCCCCAACACCGTGGACTGCTACATCGCCCGGCCCACCGAGAAGAAGGTCTTCACCTACTTCATGGTGGGCGCCTCGGCCATCTGCATCGTGCTCACCATCTGCGAGGTCTGCTACCTCATCTTCCACCGGGTGCTGCGGAGCGTGCACCAGAGCAAGGCCCAGGGGTCCCGCAGGGGCGCCTCGGCCTCCGCCAGCCGCGCCTCCACCTGCCGCTGCCACCACAAGCTGCTGGAAGCCGCCGAGCTCGACCCCAGCCCGAGCAGTGATAAGTCGCAGGCATCCGCACCCAACCTGACCCCCATCTGACCGCGGGCTGGGGTGCCAGGCGAGGTGCTGTCCCGGGAACGGGCAGAGAGGGAATGCCAGGAGTTCTACAGGTGCCGGGTGCCCCCTCTGAACTAAGCTAATTCGCCAAATGACCCAAGTTCATGCCTTGTCCCTTTGAGCGTGGGATCTGCTCTATACCTGGTGTGTGTCAGAACACCAGGGCCTGTGCAGGACAGCAAACGAGCGGGCCAGGACTCTAAGAGGGTTCAGTAGCCAGAATATCTACCTAAGCCAGGAGGAGGGGGCCCAGAGAAGGGGAGAAGTGGGGCCAAACCCAGAACAGCAGGGGGCCAGGCCGAGGGTGGGGTGGGGTGTCCCCAAGCAAAGGAGGTGTCCACTCCACCAGAAGCAGCAGCCCAGCTTCCTGCACCGAGAAGCAGTGTTCTCCCGGCAGCTGAGGTTCTGGGGACCTGGTGGAAAGAGGGGGCCCACCTGGCGAGGCCAGACCCCGCTCAAGAAGCCCTGGCTGGTGCAGTAGCCCCCTCCTCCAGTAGCTTCTCTGCCCTCTTCTCTGCAGAGCCCACCTTTTCAGACCCTTACTTCGAGGGACTCCAGGTGGATGAACTGACAGGAAAACACTGTTTTCTGGAAATCAATAAAGGCTGTGTTTTATACAGACAAGCTCCGGCCTCCTTTTTCCCACACTCACACCTGCAGGAGCCTGAGGGCGGGGAGCAGCCCTCAGAAGGGAAAAGAGCTCCTTTCCTGGAGGGGAGGGTGGACGGGGACTGGGGTGGGCACAGCAGGGAGCTGGCTGAGGAAGAGGCTATGGAGACACAAGTTGTGGTTCTAGGGAGAACCCACTAGAGGGCAGCAAGCTCCCTCTACAAGGAGACCCTGCCCTGCAAAGGAACGCAATCACTGTCACTCCTGACAGGAGAAACCACACGCCTTCCTCCTTAGTTACACAATCACTGGCATCCACTAACCACATCCCCACCCTGTGTACATACAGTCCAGTTATTCATACTCTGATTCCGCAAGTACACACTGGAGGCCACGTTGCTCTTGTAAAAGTAGGCAGTGCCGGCCTCGCCCAAGCATTGTATGTGGCTCATTTCATTTTCCCGAGCATTTTCTCCATCCAAGGCCTTGCCAAGGAGCCCCGATGGTGCCGTGCATTAAGCCTCTGGCTGCTGATGGACAGACTGAAGGTTTAAACCTACCAGCTTCTCCGGGAGAAAGGGGAGGCACTCGGCATCTGTAAAGGGTCACAGCCTTGGAAACCCCGCCCTTGGAAACCCTGCCCTACTGGGTTTCTATGAATTAAGATCAACTCCAGAGTCGTCGGTTTGATTTGGGGTTGGGGGGGGGGGGTCCTGCCAGAATGTTGGGACTGGATCGGGAAGTAGAGCTTAGGGGAGAACAGAAACACCCCTTCCCTTGTCAAGCCCAGGAATGGCCTCCAGCTCCACTCCCAGGAGACCTGAACACCAAAGAGAAGCCAAAGGGAGTGCAGGACTTTACGAAACCCTCGTAGGTTGCCGAAGAGAACTGCTCCTTGGTGTGATCTTTATTTTTCATTGAGGTCTCTGTTTTATTTTGTCATTGTTTTTAGGTTTTTGTTGTTTGTGTCTCTTCATGTTGTTGTGTATGGAGTTGTTGTTTTATGAAATCCAGGACAGGTAAATCTAGAGGGCCAGCAACTGGACTAACAATTACCTAGATACATGGCAAGGATTTTGAGTAGGGAGGGGGGAGACAAACAGGGAGCTAACAACAATGAGTACAAGAAAGAGAAAATGTTCTAAAACGCATCCTGGCGATTGATGGTGACACAGCTCTTCTCCAATTGATTGAACTACTGAATTGTATGCTATGTGAGCTATGCCAATGAATATTAACTTTTAAAAGTATATTTGAAATTGTGTGACACGTGTATTTGAATTGCATGAAATATGCCAATAACAATTAATCTGAAAAATTATATTTGAAAAAAAGTGAAGTTCCAGGTCTAAGCTATACTACCTGACCCACCCTAAGCCTGAATCACAGCTTACAACTTGATGATCACAGCTTCCTCACACTGCCCCATAGGCAAGCCTTCAGAACCTCAGATATGTGTTCAATATAACAAAATATGTATCCGTCAGCGTCCCTGGCAGTAAAATGGATGGAACATGTGAACTGAGTAACTTACAGACACTTTCCTAGAGGAATAGGCATGAACATGGTTAAGGAAATACAGGCAAGCTACCTTGGGCATCAGAATAGACACAGGAGTGATAGGATGAAGCCAACCAACTGTCTATCGCCCCGGCCGCTCCTCTCTCAGCAGCCCCCATTGGCCCAGTGCAGCCAACAATTGCCGAGAAGCCCATGGAGATGATTGGCATGGGCCAGCTTCCCAGGGATCAAAGCAGGGTAGGAAAGGAGTGGGTCCAGAGAGCACTAGAAATATACTTGGCACAGCTCTCAGGAGAGTAGCTACCTGGTAGGACTGCTGTGGAGATAGAAATGACAGGTACCTTATAAGGTCTCAGTAAACATCTCGGTTGAGTCCCTGGGTGATGTATCAACTGTTCACACTGCTCGTTGAAAGGTTACCAGGTCTGGGCTGAACCCCGGTAGCTTAGTGGTTGAGTGCGGGACTGCAGCCTATCAGCTTGAAGGTTCAAATCCAGCAGCACTTCTCCGGGAGCAAGGCTAGATAGCTCCCATGGCCACCAGAGGGCAGTGATGCTCAAAAAAAAACAAAAACAAAGAAAGAAAGGTTACCAGGTCAAGCCCATGCCATGGGCCTCTGCAAAAAGTCCTGGCTCCCTGCTGCTGGAAATCTGCAGCCTTGAAAGTCCAGTGCAGCAACAGCGCTCTTCTGCAACACGTGACCAGGAGTCAGGGTTGATTCCACGGGGACCGGCTTGCCTTTGTTCATTTGTTCGAAGATGCTGCTGCGAAAAATCTGTGTCTGCCCCCCGGCCACTTCCTCATGTGCCCTTTCCTGGGCAAGGGTGGCTTCAGGGTCAAAGAGAATTGTCCAGTCCTCCCAGGAGGGACTGAGCGTCCAGTCCTAGATCTTCTTGTTTAGGTCCTGAGTTCAGGGCCATGGGCAGTCCAGGTCTGAGCATACCATCTTGTGTGGAGAGAGCCTGAGCGGTGCTGCTTTCCGGTCTCCTCCCCGGCATGCTGAGTCTGTGTGGAGCCCTCAGAGTGCCAGGGCACCTCACTTTCACTCACCTACACCGAGGAGTTCCGAGTCCCAAGGACCTGCAGGTGGAGAAAAGGAGGAAGTGAGGTCAAGCAGCAAAGCCATCAAGGGAGGGCGCTCTGGAAGTCAAGCCCACCCTTGCGAGGAGCCCCTGCCTGAAGGGTGGAAATGGCTGGTCCCAGGAATACCTGCGAGTGCCATCCTGCCCGAAAGCATCCCGAGAAGGGGTGGCAGGGTCCTGGCAGCTGAGCAGATGCAGAAGCACGATCAGCTGCCAGTGGACCAAACTTCACACCAACAGCTGGTCCTTTCTGGGAGGGGCATCTGTCATCCCCTCCCCCTTCCCTTAGTCCCTGCTCAGCAGGCAGGGGGATCTCCTCTCAGAAAACAGAAGTCAGCTCGTGTCACCTGTCTGCCTAAATCCTCACCAAGACATCTCACACCACTGCCATCTGGCCCCACGGCCCTCTCTGCTCCTCTCCACCTCACTCAGCCACGCAGTCCTCAGGCAGCATGCTCCTCCCTCCCTCAGAGCGGGCCTCCACGGTCAGCTCAGAAGGCTGCCCCTGACTCGGTGCCCTCTGGAAGCTTGCTCCGCTCACACTCTGGTCACCTTCCCTGATGCTTTCCCCAGAGCGGTCTGGTGGGGTGGTTTAACGTGGTCTTCAGAGAGAGGGAGAGAGAGAGAGAGAGACTGTCGCCATGGACACTAGCCTGACGGTGAGGACGATGCCGGATGGTTCTGCTGTGCTTGGTTCTGCTGGGCACAGGGTGGCACTCGGAGCAACAACGGACTTGCGGAGGAAGGCTCGTGGCACAGTGCTGGCCTGCTACCAGGACAAGCTGCTCTGTAGGAGGAAGACGCGCCTCTGGCCTGTGCCCGGGAAGAGTTTCCTCCTGTGAGACCCTCCAGCACAGGCCTGCGGGGTCCCGACGGGTGGCTGAGTCAGCTTGGCTCTGGCAGGGGTTTGGATTGGGAAGATGGTCGCTAAGGAGTTCCGGGGAAGTGCGCATGCGCAGCGCTTGGCCACCCGCAGCAAGGTGGGCAGCTTCGGAGCCACAGCCTCAAGCCCCGGAGGGAGAGCAGCTCTGCTCGCAGCACAGCCAGCGCGGAGCTCATCCCGAGCCCCAGCCCCCGGACTGGCTGCTGTGGGGCCCTTTCCCACCCCGAGGGACCCGGGACCGAGGAGAGCGGCCCAGAAGTTTTCGACAGCTGTCATCTCGATAGTCAGCAGGCCACCTCTTTCTCTGCCTGTAACCCAGGAGTTCATTCTTGGAGCACCAAGAGGGCCCCACCATGAGGATGGCAGACAGACAGACAGACAGACAGAGACACGTGCCTATATAAAGAAAACCTGTGGAACCGTTCCAGCCTGTAAGACAGGGAGTCACCAGGAATCCCAACAAACACAGCACAATGGGAGCAGGCTGGTTGGTGTTGTGTTTTCTTCTGTTCCTTATTTAGGAACCCTGGTGGCCACGGTGGGTAAACATTAGACTGCTAACTGCAAGGTCAATGGTTCAACCCCACCAGGCGCTCCTCAGAAGAAAGATGAGGCGCCCAGAGTGAGTTCCATAATGGGGCAGGATTGACTCACTGGCAGTGGAGGGGGGGGGGGGGGGGGGGATCATTTATTTTAGTCTGTCTCTCCCAAGTAGAATACAAAATCCAGGAGGAAAGGGCCTTTTTAAATGTGCCCTTCCCTGAGTGGTAGGAATAGAATCATGCTTGACATGTAATAGGTGTTCAGTAAAACCTTGCTGAGTTCATGATTTCTTACGCTGACCTGGGACGATGCAGGATCTGGGGTCATCCCAGTGTGGGAGACCCAGCCAGCTGCCCTGAAGGGGCTCACAGTCTAATGAGAGAGGGCTGCCAACGGGCCAACAAAGCCCAACGGGTGGACCTGGGCCACTGAGAACAGAAAGGAGGCCTTAGCCAGTGGGAGTAGTCAGAGGCGGTTATGAGAGAAGCTGACAACTGAGCAAAGTCCTGAAAGACTCACCAAGGGCTCAGCCAAAGAAAGTGCTCCCAGCAGAAGCAGCAGCATGAACAAAGATTTGAACTCAGCGAGTTGCAAGAGTTTGAGAATGGCTGGGCCACACAGTGAAAGGCTAAGAATGATGGGGCCAGAGAAGAGGCTGTGACCTGGAGACCTTTCCCTGAGGGCAATAGGGAGCCAATGTGAGTTCCAGTTAAGGTTGTATTTCCAGGGGGTTTCTGGAGGCTGGTTTGGAGCAGACAGTGGCCAGGAGACCAGCTGGAAAGCCGCCGAGATGATGGCAGCTTGAACAATCAGGGGGAGGTGCGAGGAGCAAGACTGGGGTTCTAGGGATATTTCCCTGGAAATGACCAGGCTGTGGGGCTTCTTATCTTGACTGGTCCTTGTTCCCCAGGGAAAGAAACTAGTCATTCACACCCTGATTTGAGAGTCTTTGAGAAAAGAAAGGTCAGAGAAGGGTGTGAGGGCAACCTTGACGTCACACTGGGGCCTCCATCCGGGTGTTCTTCCCAAAAGATAGAATCTGTTCAGAGGCAGTTCAGCCCCAGGAGAGGAAGTCTGGGAGCCAAGGCTGCAGAGTGTGGTGAGACCAGGTCTCCAGGGACCTCTGTTCTCATGCCCTCAAGGGTCAGAACAAAGGGGGTAAAGAAGGGCATGGTTAGGCGCCTTCAAGTCGTTCTGACTTGGTGACCAAACACTGCCCAGTCCTCACAGTTGTTAGGTTTGAGCCCACAGCCAAAGCCACTGCACTGTGTCCATCCATCGGCCCTTTTTGCTGACCCTCTACTTTGCCAATGCCCCCCAAGGAAGGCTCTCACCCAACCACCTGACCAAGCATGGGAGGTGAAGCCTCCTGTCCTCACTTCCCAGGGGAATCCCAGCTGCCCTTCTTTCAGAGAGACTTGGAGTTCATTCTTCAGCCAACCCATGATGTAGCGAATGGTCCTGCCCAACGCCATCATTCAAATGCACTGATTCTTCGTCGGATTTCCTTATTTCCTTGTCCCACTTCCCCATGGACAGCAGCAGTGCTAGATTAAAGCCTCCAGGTCCCTAAGCCTTGACCATCTATAACGGCTCCCTCCTCCCCTCACATCCCTAAGTGCAATGTGTCAATTATGTACATGCACATGCACTTGTTCAGCTTAGCTGGTCAGGATGTAACTTCTTTTTTAGAGTTCTTAAAAGGAAGTCCTTCTGATGGGAAATGGGGAAAAATACATTTGTATTATCTAAAGATTCATTTTATTTTTAATTCTATAAGTACCCATTCATCCCCTCAAAGCAACGTTCACTTTTCTTACATGAAGGCGTGTAAATCTCCTGATAAAATCTCAAACCTTCTGATCTGCGCTCCACGTTGCTTTCTTGGAAGCCAAATTTAAAAACACTCTCATCACTGCAAAACAGAAATATTTTGCATAAATGTTGAATCCTACATTCTCTTAATGTGCCCAAAACATCTATTATTGTTATTATCTTTAATTAAAAGATCATTTTATTGGGAATTCTTACAACTCATAACAACCCCTACATCAATTGTTTCAAGAATATTTGTACATATGTTGCCATCATCCTTTTTTAGACATTTACATTCTGTTGAGACCTTGGTATCAGCTCCCCTTTTTTCCCTCCCTCACCCCCTCATAACCCTTTGATAAATTAGAAATGATTATTACTTGCATATCTTACAATGACTGCTATCTCTCTTCCCCCATGGTTTCTATTGTTCTTCCCTCTAGACGGGGGTGTGGTTATGTGTTGATCATTGTAATCAGTTCCCCCCTTCTCCCCTCCCCACCTTCTTCCTACCATCCTGGTATTGCTCTTCCCATTCCTGCTCCTGGAGACCATGTTTCCTGAGCTCTTATCTGGACCTGTGTACATGCTTAGGCTAGCCTGCAGTGTAAGGCAGGACTGGAGTCATTAAAGTGAGGGATGAGGAAGCCTCAAAGAACTAGAGGAATATTGTGTGTTTCATCGGTGCTAGACTGTGCCCTGGTTGACTCATCCCTTCCCTGTGACCCCTCTGTGGGGAGATGTCCCATTGCCTACAGATGGACTTTGGGTCTCTGCGCTGACACCCCCCCCCCAATTCTCAACAATATGGTTTTTATTTGTTTGTTTGTTTGTTATGGGTCTTCTGATGCCTTTAACCCCAATCTCAACAATACCTCATGATCACATCCATGTGGACTTGTTGCTTCTCTGTAGATGGTCACTTGTTTTAACTACCAGCCTTTAAGCCCCCACACATTATATCTTTTAAGAGCCAGGCACCATCCGCTTTCTTCACCATAATTGTTTACGCATCCACTTTGTCTTCAGTGATCTTGCTCAGTGGGTGAGCATCACAGAATGCCAGTTTATTAGAACAAAGTTTTGCATTGGGGGAAGGTATGAGCAGAGGCCAAAATCTATCCACTACCTCAGTAAAACATCAATTATTTGCACATAAACAAAATATCAATCACTATGTTTCTCACGTACATTTTTTAAAAGTGTAACTTAACCAATATGTAAATTAAAACTTTTCGATGTAGATAAAAATATTTCCAGTCTTTTGTTTATTAGTATGAAATGTCTACCCACCCTATTAAGCATATCCACATGCATGTCAAAGATATCTTAAAGTTACACTATTGCTTACAAAACTGCGGACATAATCATGCTATACAGTTAAAAAATACCGTAACTCGATTGCCTTCATTGCGATGGTGGATGTATTCGGCATCCCAGACTGGGATTCCCGTTGGTAACTTATCAGGATTGTGTTTGTATCATGTGCCCCTCCTGACTGGAGCTGTTAAATCAGTAGACAGTTGAAAGGGATCAGAGACTTTTATCTAGTCATTTAATCTGACCTTGCTAAGCAATCATACACACTGGATCCAGTTGCACCAACGTACCCTTAGTGTACACATCCTTAGAGACCTGCCGAGATAAGGAGTTTCAATTACATGGAGCGGGACCGTAGGACACAGATGGCGCTGAAGGTGTTGAAGGGTCAAGGGCCTTATAGCTTACACAGGCTAGTGAATGGGCTCCCTCCTGTCATTATTTCTGGCACATTCTCAAATGCTGGAACTGCCCTTCATGGTGGCACTTGCTTTTCCGTGTGTCCTGCCTGCTTGGCATTTGATGGGTGTTTGTTTTGGATGGCTCAAAAATATATATATATATACCAAACTGACTGCCACCGAGTTGATCGCAACTCAGCGCCATCCCACAGGAGCGAGCAGAACTGCCCCTGTGGGTTGCCAAGCCTGGGACTCTTCAGGGAAGTAGAACGTCTCCGCCCTCTCCCATGGGGCAGTCAGTAGTGTCGAACTGATCATCTTGTGTTAGCCACCCAACACGTAATTCACAATCCCACCGAGGCTCCTTTAGGACAACTGGTGCCCTAAGCATGTGCTTACCTTGCTGATTGTGTACTCTCTCCTTGTACGCCAGTTGATTAAAACATAGACGGCCCTTAGTCTTCAAGGTGCCATATCTGCTGCTTCAGACTTTATGCCTTTTTGCAGCAGATATACCCATGGCAATAAGCCATTTGATCTCTTAAGTGCTGCCTCTATGAGTGCCAATGTATCCAGGTGGAATGGCATCCAGGACAATTGTACAATTCTCTCCATTGATTAAGAACCAGGTTAAGTACCTTTGTTTTCTTTATACTGAGGTACAATTCCTACTAAAAGCTATAGTTCTTGTTCCTTATTCGTATGTGCTTCCTCCTGGCTTTCAGCAAGCACTGTTGCATCATCTGCATATCAAAGGTGGCTAATAAGCCTTCCTCCAATCCTGATGGTGAATTCCACAGACAGTCCAGCTTCTCGGATTGCTTGCTACGTACGTCAGGTAAGCGTTGAACTGCTAACTAGAAGATCCACAGCACAAACTCACTGACTGCTCCAAGGCAGCACGACGAAGTCAGCTGCTCCCATAACAGCCAATGGAAACCCACTGAGTCAGAATCCATGAGTTGGTTGGGTTTGGGGTACACAGACTGAATGAGCATAGGGAAAGGATACAGCCATGATGCACACCCATCTGGATTGAAAGTCATACAGCATGCCCTTGTTCTGTTTACATGACTGCCTCTTGGTCCAGGGACAGGTGTTCTCTGTGTTTTATTGACGACGCCATGACATTTGACTGTGTGGCCCACCACAAATTACAGATAACAGTGCAGACAATGGGAAAACCAGAACACTGTGTTGTACTCCTGAGAAACCTATACATGGACCAAGAGGGTCAAGTTGTCAGCCCTAGTGATGCAGGAGGTCTGGCAGACCCCCTGGGTGATGACCGTCTCTCTTCCACCCCCTACTTTGACACAGAGTGGGAGACCACTGGAAGAACCCAGTGACCACAGAGGGGCAGCCTGCCCAGCGAGGAGAATGCTGGGGACATTGCCTCCCAAGGCCGGCTTCTGGAAGAATAGCCCAGCCTCACCGTGTACCCTGGGAAGTGCAAGAACTGCCTCCTCTCCAGCAGGCTTGCTTCCAGGTCCCCTCCTCCCTGCTGTCTTTGCAGGGACACCTAACCAACCAGCGGCCTCTTCCTGCCTCTCACCAAGGCTGGGTCCTCTGAGTCAAAGAAGGGCCCTGCTCTAGTTAGGAGAGGCGGAGCACTAAGGATTCAAAAACTAACTGCTATGGAGTCAAGCTGACCATCCCCCAACCCTCACCCCCGTGGGTTTCTGAGGCTGTAACTATTGGCGGGAGTCGAAATCCCAGACTTTCTCCTGAAGGATTCAGAGAAAGAAGGTGGGCAGGAGGGTGGAGGGATAGAGGAATAGAAAGGGAGAACCAACTTCAGGGATCTACACGTAGCCTCCTCTCTGGGGCACGGACAACAGGGGAGTGAGTGTTGGGACACATTGTACAGTGTACAGGATGAAAAAATAATTTGTAAATTACTAAGGATTCAAGGGGGAGGAGGGGAGGAAGGGTAATATAGGGAGCTGATAATGGGGACCTGGAGGGAGGGAGAATGTTTTGAGAGTGATGATGGCAATGGGTGTGTAAAAGTGGCCTGCATACAACTGATGTTGTTAGGGGTGTGATGGGCGTTGTATGGGCCCCCAATAAAATGATTCATTAAAAAAAGGGGGAGAGGGGAAAAGAAGGGGAGGTTCTTTGTTTTTTTTTTTAAAGAGGAGCTTGTACCAAGGGCTCAACTGGAAAATGTTTGGAAATGTATGTGGCAAAATGTGTGCAAATGTGCTTGATACAAATGATGTACTGAATGTTGTAGTAGCTGTCAGAGCCCCCAATAAAATTTAAAAAAAGAAAGGAGGTGGGAAACGCCCTGGGCACACAGGCTTCACACGCCCGACCTACGCTCCCGTGAAAGGGCACTGCGCTGCCCGCAAGGTCAGCAGTCTGAAGTGACCTGCTGGTCGGCGGGAAAAAGACAAGGCTTTCTACTCCTGTAAATAACCGGAAAACTCACACGGGCTGCCCTATTCTGTCGTGTAATTATGAGTCAGAATTGACTAGACGACAGTGAGCTTTTGCTTTTTTTTTGGTTTGGTGCTTCCGCTTCGCAGCCCACTACACGTGTGGGACCCCAGCCCCAGCCCAACCCGCCTGGCAGGTCCCCAGGCTGCCCGGGCCCCCTTCCGATGCCGTGGTGGGTCAGTAAGCACCCCGGCTGTAACCCTTCCAGAAACACCTCTCCTCTAAGCAGGAACCCTGAGCATTTACCGTCGGAAATGCCGACTGGAAACGCAGCGCGAGGCAGGGGAATGATCAAAGCCCCCTCCCCTCCTCCCAACTCACAGCACCCTCTCCAGGCCCCATCCTTGACAAAGGGTCGGATCCCGGCGTCCGCCCCGCCCCGGCCCGCCCCTCCCGGGTATCTTTCCAGCGTCCCGCAGCCCTCTGCGGCCGCTTCCTGCCCCTACCCCGCCCCTCGGCGCTATTTAAGGCGCCCCGCGGCCGGCGCCTCGGCAGGGCTCCCACGGGCGCCGCGCCTGGCGATCGCGCGCATCCTCACCCGCACCAGGGCGGGCGGCTGGACCCACGGACGGTGAGTCTGCGGACAGGACGGGGCGGGGGCAGGTGCACCTGCCGGCAGCGGGGCGGGGGAGCCGCCCTGGGGGTGCGCTGCGGAGCCCGACCTGGGGCGGCTCGGCGCATTTCCTACCGCCTTTCCTAGACGCTTGACCCTTAGAACGACTCTCAAGAAGTAGACCTACTATTGCTTCCGTTTTCCAGGAGAGGAGCCCGAGCCTCTGAGAGGTGGGCTGTTTGTGAGCGAGCAGGGTGGGAATCGTTCCCTCTCCCCCTCCATCCTCGCAGGTTGCGTGGGGGAGTCAGTGGCCTGTGCCTTTGGTGGCAAAGGCAGTCACCCCACCCCACCCCGGCAAAGGCAATCACCCCACCCCACCCCGGAGTCTCACCCTTGGCAGCGACAGTTTGGGGCAGGAGGCTGAGGGCCAATGTCCAGATGGACATCATGGCTGACAGTTGGAGCTGATGGATCTCTGTATCCTCTACACCTTCTAAGACCCCTCCCGCAGCACCCCTATTTAGAATGGAGTCAACGGAGCTGGGGTAGGGGGGCACTAGGAAACTAGCAACATCCCCTCTCCCTGGCCTTGGGCCTAGACAGGGAGGACAGACACAGCTGTGGGACCCTGGCTAAAACCCCAAACCAAACCCACAGCCATCAAGCCCATGGTGCCTCCTCGGGCCTCTATGAGCAAGGGTGGAACTGCCCTGTGAGTTACCAAGACTAGCTCTTTACAGGAAGAGAAAGTCTGCCCTCCTCCCGGGGAGCAGCTGGTGGTTTCCAACCGCTGACCTTGAGATTAGCAGTCCAATGCATAATCACTAGCCACTCAGGATAAAATCCCTCGAGGCATGGACATCTTGCTGGGGGCGGGGAGTGGGGGGGCATGGGTAGTGTTTGTCCTGAGGCTTTCTGCCTGGGGAAAGGGTGCCCAGACAGATACCTCCAGCCTACCCCTGCCATGCCGCAGGCTCAGGGCCCACCACCCCCACATCTGCTTTGGGTCCTGGCTAGGGTCCTGAGTGTCAGTCCCTGGGCCAATGCGTCCCTGGCAGCGCTTGGGTTTCCTGTAGGTGGAATGAGCTGGCCCTGAAGACTGGTTGCTGGGTCACGCTAACGCTGGCTGCTCCCCGTCTCCCCGCAGACTGAGACCCGGGAGCAATGGGCGACTGGGGCTTCCTGGAGAAGCTGCTGGACCAGGTCCAGGAGCACTCGACGGTGGTGGGCAAGATCTGGCTGACGGTGCTCTTCATCTTCCGCATTCTCATCCTGGGCCTGGCAGGGGAGTCTGTGTGGGGCGACGAGCAGTCGGACTTCCAGTGTAACACGGCCCAGCCGGGCTGCACCAACGTCTGCTACGACCAGGCCTTCCCCATCTCCCACATCCGCTACTGGGTGCTGCAGTTCCTCTTCGTCAGCACGCCCACCCTGGTCTACCTGGGCCACGTCATCTACCTGTCGCGGCGGGAAGAGCGGCTGCGGCAGAAGGAGGGAGAGCTGCGGGCGCTGCCGGCCAAGGACCCCCACGTGGAGCGAGCCCTGGCCGCTGTGGAGCGTCAGATGGCCAAGATCTCTGTGGCCCAGGACGGGCGCCTGCAGATCCGGGGCGCGCTCATGGGCACCTACCTGGCCAGCGTGCTGTGCAAGAGTGTGCTGGAGGCGGGGTTCCTCTACGGCCAGTGGCGCCTCTACGGCTGGACCATGGAGCCCGTGTTCGTGTGCCAGCGTGCCCCTTGCCCCTACCTCGTGGACTGTTACGTCTCGCGCCCCACGGAGAAGACCATCTTCATCATTTTCATGCTGGTGGTCGGACTCATCTCCCTGCTGCTCAACCTGCTGGAGCTGGTGCACCTGCTGGGCCGCTGCCTCCACCGGGGGGTGAGGGCGAGGCAGCACCAGGCCTCCCCGCCAGCCGAGGGCACCGCCTCGGACCCTTACAATGAGCAGGTCTTCTTCTACCTCCCCATAGGCGAGGGGCCCTCGTCCCCCTCATGCCCCACCTACCATGGGCTCTCGTCCAGTGAGCAGAACTGGGCCAATCTGAGCACAGAGGAGAGACTGGCTTCTGCTAAGCCGCCCCTGTTCTTGGACTCACCCCCTCAGAGTGGCCGGAAACTCCCCAGTCGCCCCAGCAGCTCTGCTTCCAAGAAGCAGTATGTGTAGGCACCTGGGGCTTACCTCATCCGACTGGGGGGTCCTGGGACATCGGCCTCCTTGAAGACGCTACAGAGAAGGCTGGGTCCGGGGTCCTTGGTGCTGGTGGGCTCTGAGATCCTGGGGCCAAAGGGCACCGTGGCTTGGGCTCCAGACCGTGCTTTGGCTCAAGCTCAGGAAAAGCTGCCAACTCAGGGTGCTCCTGGCCAAGAACGCTGTGGGCCCTCTGGCCTTTTCCCCCTCTCCTGAGGGTCCCCAAAACTACAGACTATTTCCACCTTCGTGGGAGAGTCGACTCACCCCAAGTGATCCCCACACCAAGGCTTCACAAAGAGGCCGACCAGGGCTGCTGGATTACCCTTAATCACGCAGATAGACCAGCCTGAGCTGGCAGAGGGTGGGGAGGTTATGGGGAAGGACCAGAGATTTGGAGCTGGCCCTGTCAAAAAGACTGGGGTCTTGTTCTCATCACTCCATCCCAGTTCCACTGTTTATCCTTCTAAAATAAACAGACTTGATCACAAGCTGGGTGTGTGTTCATGCTGTCAGGATGTACTTTACGGTCGGAGTCGGGGGGGGGGGGCGGAGATGGGGGTAGTCATTTTGCCCAGGCTTCCTTTTCTTTTAAGTCCTGCATAATCTCTTCAGCATCTGCAACGCCACCTCTAGCCAGCAACTTCAACCCTCGAAGGCTTGCATTCCATCTCTCCACCATCCTGGGTCTCACACCCTCTGCCTTTGGGAGTGTTTCAAGCACCAGTGGAGTCTCTTCCTCTCCACTGCCCACTCACCTGCTGCTTCCTCCTCAGTGGCCAGGGCAGCACCTTCCCCAGGCTGACCCAGGCCTGTCTACATCCAACCCTACATGCTGCCCTGCACTGTGCTCACCCTGCCTGCTGCTGCCCACATCTGAATGAGCCTGGCCCCTCTCCCCACCTCATCCTGAACCATGGGCATTTATCTCTTCCTACCTTTGTGCTCCTTGACCAGCCCCACAGAAAAAAGCAACTCAGAGAGCCAGCACTGTGCCTCCTTCGCACACACTCAGAACTGTGGCCTCTGGATGGCTCAAAGAGTTCATGCCTTTGACTGCTAACCCAAAGGTGCATGGTTCGAGTCCTCCCAGGGGGACTTCAGAAACAGGCCTGGCAGTAAATTTCTGAAAAATCAACCTCTAAAGACCCTGTGATCACAGCTCTAATCCCACCCCCAAGGGATCTCCATGAGTTATTTGGAATGGACAAAAACTGCCTTCTAGAGAGGTGGAGAGGGAAGTCTGGGGGAGAGTGCGAATGTTGTCTAAAATTAGCTCTTAAAGTGGCCCCCAAAGGTGGGATGGGAAATGGTCAGGGAGGGGTGGAGCATAGTAAGTATCCCAGTGGGGGCACTGCAAAGGCCTAGACTGGAGGAAGGGAGTAGCCAGGATTAAGGGATGCTCAGGGCCTGATGGGCCATCTGGGATGCAGGTGAACAAGCCCAGTAATGATGAAGATGGTCTTCCAGGTGGAATAGTGGCCCAGGGAGGGGGGAGCACCCAAGAAGTGGTGCCCAGAGGGTGAGCTGGTTGTCCTCCCCTCCCTGGGAAATCTGTGATCTGAGTTAGAGGAGGGAATCGCTGTCTGTCTCTTGTGAGTCACAATATCACTGCAACAGGTTGACAACTTGACCCACCCCCACCAGGACAGACCTCTAAAGAACCAGCTTGATATGTCACCCCCAGAACCCACTCACTCACTCCCTGCTTCCCCATTAGGCTGAAGACTTAGAAGTTAAGGCTTAGAAGTTAAGGCCTCTCATGGTCCCAGCCTCTGCTCCCACTGCTCCCTCAGAGTCCATAAGACCCAACCAGACAGCCACCTCACTGTTCCCCACATTCACCCTTGTCAACCTAGAGTGTACCCCCACACACACCCTGGACCCCACCAACCCTGTAAATACCATGCACTCTGGAAAAAGCAGAGGAAAGAGCCAAGGAGCTTTGGCATTGGAGGATCCTAAATTGAATACTGCCTCCAACCTGCACAAAGCATGTGGTCTTCAGCAGATCATTTCTTCTTTGTCTCAGTTTCCTCATCTACAATAGCATCGACTGCGTCACAAGTCAGGGGTGGGGGGATGGGAAAAGTATTTTAGAAGTGTATGAATGTATCGGCTTCATAGTAATCATAGAAAAGTCTGTCTGCCCCCTCCAGCAAAGCCAACTTTGGTTCTGCCTCCTCCAAGAAGCCTTCCCTGACTCCCCCAAACCCTGTGAAGCAATGACTTCCAATTCTGTTTACTTCTTCCCTAACTCGCCTCCCCCCATAGGTGCTTAGGCATTCCTGAGGAGACTCTTTGACACACCCGTGGGCCTCCT
Organism: Nesogale talazaci; assembly: GCA_004026705.1. Classification (NCBI taxonomy): domain Eukaryota; kingdom Metazoa; phylum Chordata; class Mammalia; order Afrosoricida; family Tenrecidae; genus Nesogale; species Nesogale talazaci. Next base: position 13,498 of record PVJH01016903.1, on the reverse strand, counting down.
CTAGCATTGGTTTTGGTTATGAAAAACGCGATGGAATTAGCTGGGCACAAATAAGGCTGTTCCCACAATGGGGAGAGCATGACTCTGGCAGGCTTCTCCCTTAGCCAGGGTGAGAAGCCAGGGGCTGTGGGTCACTGTCCGCCTCACCTCAGGGCCCGAGAGCCTGTGTCTGGTGGTCCTTGCCTGCCTCTTTTGGAAATCAAAAAGAAAGTTTAAGTTAAGAGGGCGTCCGTCTACTCCCTCAAAACTCACCAGCTCTGAGCCCACTGTGAGGGCTGGAGTCAGGCTGAGGCTTGTAACTAGGCCCTTCCTTAAGGCTGATACCAGGCCCTAGGCGGGTAAGCACACAAACACAAGGACAAAGATGGGGGTGGTGGTGATGGGGGGGGGCATGTAAGAGTTAGTGGAGATGGGCCATACAGGTTGGGGTAGGACAATACAATGGGGTAACAACCTCTGAAGTAGTGATAAACTTTACCCACTCCCTGCTATAACTCCCCTCCAGACACTGGTGCTGGAAGGCTGAAATATTGCTACCCCTTGGTGATGGGGCCTGAATGTGGGGCCACAGAGTCATCTCCGACCAACTTCCTGTTTACTGGTTCTTCCCACCAGCCCATCTCTCACCACCACAGCGCTCCCATTGACAAGCAGCAAGCACTCCGTCACAGGAAGAGCTGTGGTCTCGAGTGAGCAGCCAGCAGACCAGGTGGGTCACACATAGGACTCTGTTTCTCCCTCGTGAAATGAAGGATTGGATGGAAAACAATGAGGTGGCAAGCATGTGTGGAAAGGTTTTCAGGGATAACATGTCACACATCATTGGCCCAAACCTCATGAGTGATGTACTATTTCTTACAAATGAAAGAGACTGACGCTTGTTTCTATCATAAGCTCATTTCCCGTTATGTGAACTCACGACTTTTGGATCACCCCAAGGAGCATGTGACCTAGGGGAGCCTGCAAGTAGGAACCTCATGGGAGACACATAAACAAAGCACAAGTGACAGGCTGGGTGTTGTCAAAGTTTCATCCCAGTCCAACTTACTGACTCGCTGACCTCACGACTACTGACCACCAGTGTCTCGTGTCCTCAACAACCTAAGTGTGACCATTGGTATTTGCAGGAGGAAGTAGCCACCGCAGGACTGTTAGACCCTTGTTCTCCGTCTTAAAACTTTTCTCACAAGCCCTGACTCTGACCCCAAAGGCTGCCCAGGCCCAGGAGCTCTGTCTTTGCCGTGCGAGCACTGTGACCAAATGCACAATGCCACCCGGCCCATCCCTAAGCTCTTCTTCCTGTCTCTGGCCAGACTATAGTTTGTCTCTTTTCCTTGACATACAAGGCGACTTCAAGAAGTGTGTGAGAAGATTCCATTACCTTTCATTTCTGCTTTTCCAGGGACTTCTGGAAGCAACCTACTATATCTCCATGAGAAGCACTGGTAGCACAGTGAGTTTACACAATAGATTACTAACTTCAGGTCACCAGTTCAAAACCAGGAGCTTCTCGTTAGGAGAGAGACGATGCTTTCAACTCTCATAAAGAGTTATAGTCTCAGGAATCCACGGGGGCAGTTCTGACCTGTCCTGTGGGGTCACGACAAGTTGGAATTGACTTGAGGACAGTGAGTGAGTGAGTGAGTGAGTGAGTGAGTGAATATATTCCAGCATACACTAGTGCTAGCCATGATAATCCAGGTGATCAGAATCCTGATGATTACCTCTCTTACCCTAAAACACAGAGAGCCAACAGGGACAAGGGAGACTCTTAGTGAGATGTATTGGCACGTAGCATCAGCAATGACCTCAAACATGCTAGTGATGGTGGTGACAATGGCAGTAGTGCTGGTGGCGGCGGTGGTGGTGGTGGTGGTGGCGGTGGCGGTGATGATGGCGATGGACGAGGTGATGATCGTGATGGTGATGGTTGTGGCAGTAGCAGTGGCAGTGGCAATGGGGTGGGCGTAGTGGTGGCAGTGATGGCGATGGTGACGGTGGTAGTGATGCCAATGGTGATGGTGGTGGTGGTGGTGGTGGCAGTAGCAGTGGTAACAGGGGTGGGAATGGTGGTAACAGTGATGGTGGCAGTGGTCGTGACGCCAATGGTGGTGATGATAGTGGTGGTGGCAGTAACAGTGGCAATGGGGGTGGGAATGGTGGTGGCAGTGGTTGTGATGCCAATGGCGGTGACAATGTTGATGGTGGTGGTGGTGGTGGTGGTGGTGGTATTGATGGTGATGAAGATGGAAATGGTGGTAGTAGTGGTGGTGTTAATGGTGATGGCAGTGGCAGTGAGGGTGGTGGTGGTGGTGGTGGTGGTATTGGTGTTGGTGATGATGATGGTGATGGTGGTACAGGCAACTCTGTTCAGCATTGTGGTTTTTTGTCCCTAAAGTCACCATGAATTAAAGTCATGTCAAGCACAACTATTTTGCTATCAACCCCAAACGTATGCTTCTACTACTACAAGCTAGGATAGCATACTTTTATAAGTTACTTCACTTTTATATGGAGATATATATACAAATTATAAAACTTACACATGATTCATGTAGGGAGATTCCTTCCAGCGTTCTTCCACACATAGTTCTACAATAAAATCGAGCCAAAAAAAATTTTAAAAATTAAAAATCGAGCCAATAGAAACCCAAGGACCGGTGAGGCACGAGTGTTGGGCAATTGGCGGCTAACTTAAAGTTGGCAGTTCAGACCTCCACCACAACCAGGGCTCCGTCAAAGAAAGAGCTGGCAAGTTGGCCCTATAAGCGTTCGGGCCCACAAGGCCCCATGGAGCAGTTCCACACTGTCACACATGGGGACGCTGTAAGTTGAGAGCCAACACAGCAGCAGCAGCTAGCAGGGACAGCAGTGAGGCGACAGCTCTGTCTTCTGCTGCTGCTTCCCTTTCCCACGACATCGTTAACTTTCTTTCCTTCGTGTCATGATCTCTCTCCCTGGGAGCCTCAGCAAGGGGCTTCATCGTGTGGCTTTACCATTATCAACTTCACCATGACCTTGTTATTGGATTTTCAGACTGTTTGCAAATTGTTATCCTTTACAACAAATTGCACTGAGATGTAGATGCTGTGCATAATGTTTTCCAAACTTCGATTTGGTACCAAATTGGAAGGGAAATTACTGGTTCAAAAGATAGGAAGTTTAAATAAAAATGCGAGGGTATTTTTCTAGTTAGGAAAGCAATTTATTGTAGATGATGTAAAAAAAAAAAAAGCCAGAAGTGAAGGCACCAGCTATCTCTAGGAGTGAGTGTGAAGGTGAAGCTGAAAATCAGAATCCTTAACTCTGGCTCCCTCCTTCCTCCCTGGAGCAGCTCGGACTCCCCTCCCCTCTCTAAAGCATGGCAATACATGGTCTGGAGAGGAGAGAACAGAGTCTGGGTGGACAAACACAGTATAGCTGCGGGTGGGCGCAGCATGATGAAAACAGACGTTACGTGGGAGTTTACAGACTACATGGTGAGCCCCTCCACCTCTCGCTCCTCTTGGCTCTCAGAATGCTAGTGGAGAAACCAGGCTGTCAGCAGAGGATCCACTCTAGTCTGGAGGTTTCCAATGACTCCCAGAAGGAGCTGACCCTCAACACTGAAAAGTGAGGAAGGATGAGGAAGGGAAGAGCACTTCAGGCAGAGGGAACAGTATATGCAAAGCCTCGGGAACAGCAATTCGTTCAATATATCCATTGCTCAGGGTTTGTTTTTGAGATGGACTGCAAAATTGCTTTCCAGGAAAGAAATGTTCATATGAGGGGGCTTCAAAAAGTTCATGGGAAATGATCGTGGCATTCCTCCACAAGCCTTTGGAAGACGCTGCATGTGTTCAGCAGAGCAGTGTGGAAAGATCCACTTCAAGCGCCCATGCTGGCAGCACAATAATGTCTGTTTGAATGTTGCTTATGAAAAGCGCAAGCTAAGTGCCATTGAGTTGATTCTGCCTCCTAGCAGGCCTCTAGCACAGGGCAGAACGTCTCTGGGTTTCTGAGACTCCAGAAGTCTTTACAGGAGGAGGCAGCTCCTCATTCTGTCCAGGAGCGGCTCGTGAGTTCAGAACACTGGAGAGCAGCCACGCCCACCACGCCACCCTTCCAAAAGCAGCATCAGGCTCCCTCACAGAGTCCATGCCAGCTCAGTGACTGTGCCAGACAGAAGAGAACTGCCCTCCCCAGTGCATTTCCAAGCTTTTCACCTTTGGGGGAACAGAAAGCCTCGCCTTTCTCCGAAGGAGCAACTGGTGGTTTTGAACTGCTGACCTTGTCATTAGAAGTACAATACATAACCCACTGCACCGCTAAGAATCCTTCCACTCCCGTTAGGTAAACTAAAAAAAATTTTTAAATCAGGGCCATTGACTAGATGTGGACCCTGAGCAATCCTTTGGGACAGAGTAGAACCGCCTGTTCGTTTGTGAGACTATACATCTTTATGGTCCAGAAAGCTTCATTTTACTCCTGCAGGTGGGCTGGTGGTTTCAAACTGGTGACCTTGTGATCAACAGCCCAACTCATAGCCCAAAGCAAAAAACAACAAGTGTAAGCTTAGAGTACTAGTGAGTGTGGGCATATGAACATATACTCGTACTTCTTCAGCATTTATGTTTCTTTAGTGTATTTCTTTTTACCTACTTTCCTTTCAGGTTTGTTCTATTTGTATAAGCCTGTTCTAGAGAGAGGACATCAACCTTTTACCTGGAATGTCTGTTATCATTTTCCTGTTATCATTTTCTAAGCTTGTTTTTTTGTTGTTGTTTCTTTTTCTTTTAATCCACAAAGTTTTTCATTTATATATAGTTTGTTTTAGCCATTTTCCCAGTCCACTGATTTCTTTATGCTTCCACCATCTCCTCTATCTAAATTTATTTTTGGTTTTACATATTTAATCATTTAATCCATTTTGAAGATAGAGGTGACCCAAAAAGTGTTAAGTAAGATCAAAGAATGAATAGATTAATAAATTTTAGCATGTAATAGCAAATAACCAATGGTTCCACCAGAGTTTACTGAATAATCCTTTCCACATTAATTTGTGCTATCAACTCTGTCATGCTACATTGCTTATACAGGTCATATTTCTTTATGTATGCATTTCTTATGCAGTGGCCATATTGATTTTTATAAAGTGGTCATATTTCTAGACTACACATCACTCTCTCCCAGCCGTATCCAATGGCATGACACGATGACCTCTTCATCAGTGTAGCTTGGCTGTTCTTCTTCTGAGTTATCACGTAGAGTCTAACTCAGAGGGATCTTGTACAACAGAGTAGAGCTGCCCCAAACGATTGCCTGGGCTGTGATCTCTACGAGAGCAGAGCTCCAGACCTTTTCTCCTGGAGACCAGCAGGTGGGTTTGAACCATCCACCTCACAGCTTGCAGCTGAGCACCTACTGTCTGCACCACCAGAGTTCCTTGGTCATATTATAAGACACTTTAATATCTGGTCAGAGGCAGCACTCTCTGTTACTTTTCCTTCTCTGAGACTCCTAGGAAACTGTCAGGGGCCTAAGTGGGTATTCGGAAGTCTTCTTAGAGGAACCTGACATTGCAAAAGAAAAGATAGTGGCACTGGGAATTCCCCGATGGAGCAGTTGGCCTCCTGGCTGTGTGGTGAAAATACCTTAAGTCCAACTCTTTCACTCAGAGCTCCTAGATTTTTTCAAATTAAATCATCTTACTGGGAGTTCATACAACTCAAAAAAATATGGAATGTTTCACGAATTTGCACATCATCCTTGTGCAGGGGCCATGCTCATCTTCTCTGCAATGTTCCAATTACAGTATATGTGCCGCCAAAGCAAGCACGAGCTCCTAGATTTTTTTAATGTCTCACTCTCAAATATACGCACACAACCAAGGATCTCTGTACTTAAGGAAAGCCCCTTTCTTGAAAATTAAGAAAGAAATAAATAAAAAGAATCAAGCTTTCTTGAGGAATTGGGAAGTATGCATATAAAAGAACGCTTTTTGGAAAACTATCACTGCATCCTTCAGAAAGATAGAAAGGGATTGCATTCATGGAATAAGATAATTTTTCTAAGAAAAATCTATGCAAAGAACAACAATAAAACACTTTCTCAGAAACTGTAAAGCATAAGGGCATAATTTTTAAGTTTAATTACAAAGTTGATGGAAGGTAGTTAAGCTAACACATCCACCTCCCTCTAGAAGGTCTGAGCTTAAAGAGACAAGTATATGGACATTATAAAGGACTGAGGGGGGGGGGGAAGAGAGAATTAAAGGAACAGTCCAGAAGGCCAACTAGCAAGAGCTCCCCCAAAAGGAAATTTTATAAATAAATATAGGTGTATATGTACACACACATATATCATATATCCTCATGTATAAGCTGAATTTTTCGGCACATTTTTAATGCAGCTTCTGTAGTAAAATGAGTTGCCTCTGCTGATATTCAGGTTGTCTTATACTTGAGGAGACACTGTAAATACATTCAGAGAAAACTCTAAAATTTCCAGATTGAAGGGCCATTAAGTGCCCAGTCCAAAGGACCCATATGAAGTCTGCACTACTGGGAATTCTTAGAGCACTGAAGACGAAGAGATGAATCTACACATTTCCAGACAGAGAACACAGCTCATGCAGTCTCAGGCATCTACATTGCATTGAATTTTGCCATCATTCGTCAAGCTAGATGACAATGGAGCCAAGCTTTCCACCTTCTGCAGACTATTATTCTCAACCTGGAATTCGATAGCCAGGCCAACAGGCCAATTAAAGTGTGAGGGTTGGCCCTGTGCCTGTGCTATGGACTGACTGTGTCTCCCTCACCTCCAACCAAGCTGTTGGGTTGCTGGCCCTCGCTCCTGTGGAGAGGAGCTCTGGGGGGGTGGTTGTTATGCACTGGGCTGCTCACTGCAGCGTCTGCCGATGGAGCCCACCAGCCACTGGGAGGAAGAAAGATGATGTGGCTTTCTGCTCCCGTAAAGAGTTAGTTACTGTCTCAGAAGCTCCCAGGGCCACTTAGTTCTATTTGTTAGCTAGGCCTGTCCTGTGGCGAGTTGACATCAACTCGATGGCAATGGGTTTGGTTTGCGTTTTTTTGGGGTACCTATGGATATGATTCTCTTTGGAAATTGCGCTTCTCTTTTGTTATGTTATCGAAGTTATACCAGTATAGGTCGGGTAGCAACCTAATCACTTCCGCGTTATGAAAAAGTCCAGAATATACACAAAAACACACTCGGAGAAAATGGATGTCATATAAAAACCATCTCAAGGAACCCATGAATGTCCAGGAATACCGACAAGGAAGGAGTTGATAGGGCTGAAATCCTAACTTGGACTTTTATCCTCCATAACAGTAAGAAATGAAAATAAACTGAGAAAATAAACACATACAACTTGTGTTATTTATATTACAGCAGCATTGATAACTAAGACATTCTACAAATGCTTCCTTAAAAGGTTGAAGAAACTTGCTCGTAAATCCTGCAGGACTCGGTGCCATTTTTATATGTCATGGCTCTAAAACTATAACATTGTCTTTAGCAATTATTTGTGTATTCAGATATAATCCTTTGTGATTCTATTCCAGTAATTTATAGTTCTACATACACACAATACCTGTTTGGTGTACGTTTTCTGGCAGCCTCACTTCATTATATCATCTATTCTTATTTTGCTTATGTGTCAACCAGAACTCTCAAACCAACAATCAAACTCATGGCCATCAAGCAACCCTAATGGATATGGTAGAACTGCCCCTGTGAGTTTCCAGAACTGTAAATCTTTCCAAAACTGAAAACCTCATCTTTCTCCCGAATTAAGTAAAATTGTTCCACAGTTGTTTCAAGTGCCATGTAGAGAACTTTTGTTATCAAGGTTTGAATGACTTTGCAATAAGAGGTGTCCAAACATTAGGTTAGGGTCCCAGGTGAGAAAATGAAGTTTCAACCAAAAGAGGAACCAACCTCAGTCTTATATGGTCAGTCCCTTTGAAGGACAGAACACAGTAACCTGGGAAGCCCAGGGTACCTCTGCTAGGATTGAGTAAATGACAGCAGGATCAGAGCCAGACATACTTAGGGAAGACATAATGAGGAGATGAGTTGAGATTGTTAGCCTTATTGTGCCAATTAGGCCTCAATAGGAACATGTGGGAGGAATTTAATTAGGTCGCAGCTTGATTGGACGATGATGAAAATACTTTCCCCTGCCAACATCCTGTCTCTCTCTCTCTCTCTCTCTCTCTCTCTCTCTCTCTCTCCCCCCCCCCCCCCCCATTGGTAATTGGATCAGTGTGCTGCTTCTTGAGCTAGTTCTTTGCCTCAACCAGATGCTGCACTACCTGTGGGCCAAGTCAACTCGTGGATCTTGTCACTAGAGCTTGAAGTTCTTTGAGACCTACTTTGCTGCATTACTGGTGCACACATTGTTTGAGCTCAAGACTGGTGGATCTTTGCTGTACATCGCTTAAGTACAAGATCCCATCTGACCCTGCTTTCCTAAGCTCCCTCACTACTGACTGCTGCTTCCCAGCCCTGTTGTCTGCTGCCTTCTGGCCAGCTCTGCCTGTCTTGCCTGAAGGAAGACTCCTCTGTCTCTTCCTTGACCTTGGGTTGGCAGCCCAACTGAGCTGAAGGCCCTTCCATATATTAACTCTTCTATGAAAGTTAGTTGAACTGAGCCCTCTGTACTGCTGTGTGAACTAATAAGTCATTTTATTCCTTCTCAGTGTATAAACCTATCCTTTTATACATTTATAATCATAAGTGTCCTGGTTTTGTTTCTCTAGAGAACTCTGCCTAACAGCTACAATAAGACAAAGAACTCAACCAATCCAGCAGCAAGATCACTGGGATTTTTTTATATTATACTCAAGTGCATCTAACCATACAATTACATTTTTAAAGCATTCTAGATATTTGCAGCAATACATCAACACAGAACAGTCAGAAGTTCAGACTGAATTCAGATAAGTACATGAAACAAGGAATATCATTGCTGATGTCATCTGGACCTTGACTCAAAGCAGAGAATACCAGCAACATGTTCACCTGGGCTTCCTTGACCATGCCAAGATATTAGATTGTGTATATCACAACAAATTATGAGTAATATTGAGAATAATGAGAATTCCAGAAAACCTAATTGCGCTCATGTGCAACCTGTAGGTAGATCCCAAGAGGTATTCAAAGAGAACAAGGGGATGATGCATGACTTAAAATTAAGAAAGGTGTGCATCCCATTGTATCCTTTCACCATACTTTTTAAATGTATACACTAAGCACATCATCAGAGAAGCTGGATTTTATGAAGAAAAGTGTGGCCTCAGGATTGCAAGAAGGCTTATTTACAATCTGCAATCTGCAGATAACACAACATTACTTGGTGAAATGAGGTGGAATTGAAGCACTTGCTGATGAAGATCAAGAATTGTAGCCTGGGGCTGAGGCCCAGTGGCGTAGTGGTTGTGCGCGGGACTGCGGCCCACTGGGACAGAGGTTCAATTCCAGCAGTGGGGATGGGCCTCCTACTCCCACCACTGGAAAGCAGTGATGCCCAAAAAACAAACAAGCAAACAAACAAAAAGAATTGTAGCCTTCAGCATGGACTACAGCTCAATATCAGGAAAACCAAAATCCTCACATCCGGACCAATCAATAACATCATGATAAATGGAGAAAAGGTTGAAGTTGTCAAGGATTTTGTCTTACTCGGATCAACAATCAAGGAAGCTGCAATCAAGAAATCAAAAGACATGTGCTGCATTCGGTATATCTGCTGCACAAGGTCTCTGCAGAGTATTGAAAAGCAAGGATGTGGCTTTGAGGTCTAAGGTGTACCTGACCCAAAGCCTGGTATTCTCCACCACATCATATGCATGTGAAAGTTGGGCATTAAATAAGGAAGACCTGGGAAGAATCTGCATTTGAATGATGGTGCTGGAGAAGAATCTTGAAAGTACCACAGGCTTCTAAAAGGAAAAAGCAATCTGTCTTGGAAGAAGTAAGAGCAGAGTGCTCCTTAAAGGCAAGGATGGCAAGACTTCATCTTACAGACCTTGGACATATTGTCCAAATATGCCCCCCAGGCCCTGGAGAAGGACATCGTGTTTGCTAAAGTGAAATGGCAGTGAAAAGAGGAAGGCTCTCAACGAGATGGACTGACAGCATGACTGCATGAAGGGGCTCGGGCACAGGAACAACTGGGCGGATGGCACAGGACTGTGCAGTGTGTTGTTCTGCTGTGCATAGGGTCGGAGTCTGTATGTATCAGGGTCAACTCAATGGCACCTAACAACAGATATTTGAAACATCACAATTTTGTAACTCTGCTTATAAATTTCTTTATTATTTAATATACAAAGGACCCTCAAGGAAACAAAAACAGAAAAAGATTCTCAATACCTCAAAGGCTTTGGAGAGACAGAAATTTGAAACGAGGATTTTGGCAACCTAGGTCTTTAGGTCTCCTCTTCTACCTTCCACTCCACCACCCCCCCACACCCACCCCTTTCTGCAACACACACAACTATGATTTTCCCAAGAGTCTGGATGAATCCCCAAGACCCAGAATCAGGGAAGTTCTCTAAGGCATAAGACCAGGAAAAGGAATTTATGAAGACTTTTAGAGTGAAATGTAATTGACCTGAACTGAAAAAGAACTCTGAGAGATTCAGATAGAGTTCAATAAAGAACTTGTTCAAAAAAGTATAAAGCCCATGAACATACTTGGGGGCAACGGGGAAATAAAGAGCTGGGGACATATCTGCTGTTCACAGCCAATTGAAGAGACGAGAATTCCAAAGTAGTGCATGAGAGGCAGAGAAAAGTTACAAAAAGGACAGCACAATAGACCGCATCCCTAGATCAATAAGAGGACTGACAGGAAGCAAACGGGGACTTGGCCCAAATTAAAGTGTCTTCTCTGGGATTAGTACGTTCTGATGTCTCCACATGGACACCTGAGCCCCTTCCAATTGGGGAGGAGATTCTAGGATAATGGAACGCACAACCTGTCTTTCGATATGGAAACTGAAGTGGAGAGAGAGTACTTTTCCCCTGGACTCAAGCAGCCAGGGCTTGGGCCCATGACCTAAGTTCAGCCAATCAGACTCAGCACCCTCCATGGAGTGCCACAAGGTACAGGGCAGCATACTTATCCCCAGTAAGTATATAGGGGCTACCAAGCCCCAGAACGAACTGTCCAATAACAGCAATACCAGCTGAGGAGTCTGAACCTTGATGGGATCTCAGCTGGGATTTTCCTTTCTTGGCATCTATTGAAGCCCAGTTCTCCAACTATCTCAGCTCTACCGTTCTAATAAAATTCCTTTCCTACTAATCAGAAGTGTATTCTGATTAGCATCCACATATATTGCTTTCAACAAGAAAGTTCCAACTAATGTTTTAGCCCTCAAAGAGATGGATTGACACAGTGGTTACATCGATGGGCTCAGGCATTGGAACTATTGTGAAGAGAGTGCAGGGTCCTGCTGTGCTTCCTGCTGTGGTGCACAGGGTGGCTATGGGCCAGAGTCAACCTCTGGCGCCACCTAACAACATATTTATATATACATATTTCTATGCCAGAGTCCATGTGTGTATAAATGCGACCATACAATCGTTGGATTGATGTTGCCTAAAGCAAAGCCCGCGATGAACTCCTAAAGCAGTGTTCTAGAAAGTTGCCCTCTTCGGTGTTTCTCATGGTTTTTGAAGATCGTTTTGCTGACATGTAATTCACATACGATATAAGGGAAGTGGTTTGAATATATTAAAAAAGAATCATGTTGTTTTTCAGTTTATGAAACCCAAGATTGATGAATTTATAGAGACAACAAGCAGAATAAGGGTTCTTGGGGGTAGGCGGAGAGAAGGGGACATGAAAGGGAGCTAATATCAGGGAGTTCAAAACACAAGAGAATGCTTTGAAACCATGGTAGCAATTGTATAGTTCTGCTTGACGTGATTGAACCCTGGTATGACACATCTGCATGAGTTGCTGAGAAATGGTTTGGGGGCAAGGGGAGAGGGGAATTATGCAATCATCGCCATAACTGTAGAACAGTTTCTTCATTTTGTACTTTAACTTTGCATAAAATAAAAATGGACCAAAAAAGAAAACAAATGATAATAAGTTAAAATTCAACCTGTATCTTCAAAATGGAGCCCTGATAGCATACTAGTTATTCATCGGGCTGCTAACAGGGTCAGCAATTCAAAACTACCAGCCACTCCGTGGGAGAAAGAGTCAGCTTTCTACTTCCTGAGAGAGTGGTTATCTCAGGGACTACTCTTTCCTGTCTTACAGGCTTGCTATGAGTTGGAACCAACTCAGCGGCAGTGATTTTTTATTTTTGTTTCATGTCCACATTAAGTCCCTTTCTCATATGCTCTATCTGAGGGCAAGGCTATTCACATTCCTAGTCAATAGTCCAAGGGGATTCAATGCAGACTTCACCCATGAGGGGACTCTACAAATGGATTGGGGGCTTTCACTGTCCTCCACAGCCTCTTGCAAACCAGGTGCTCAGAATTTAAGTATGTTCTAATGCAACTCCATTCTCTGATGTTATGTTTTATTATTCATAATTTGGTCCAAACTTTTTGAAACCATACCCCGCTGATGAGCATAAGATCACTGTGTTAGTCTGGGTAGACTAGAGGAACAAATGCAAGGATACGCATATAGGTATAAGGAATGGGTTTATGTTCAAGGGGAACAGGACATTGAGAAAACATCCCAGCCCAGTCCAGCTCAAAGTCACAAGTCCGATATTAACTCATATGCCCGAAATCAGTCCATAAAGTCTCCATCTGACTCATGAAGTCACAGGTCAGTGGCTACAGAGTCCCGGCACCAACAGGGGTCTCCCCACGGCTCCTTGCTTCCAGGGCTCAGGGTCCATCAACAGCATGCTGCTCCAGCTTCAGAGGTCCGGCTCCATCAGGGCAAAGCTGTGTGGTCTCTCCACCGACTCCTCCAGCTTCTCAGACGCTGCTAGCTTGCCTGTGATTAAGCGTCTCTGAAACTCCCAACAACTGGGGAAGATAGCTTCTCATGTTCACGAGGGAAATACCGCGAGATCTCCCAGTCACAGGTGAAAGCCATGCCCACACAGAGGCCTCATCGGCTACTCAATGGCTTTCTCCTGATTAACAGGCCAGACTCCACCCCTACATTTCAATTATAAAATTAACATAAACACATGACTGCCACAGACCACTTCTTGTTAATTTTATACTTTCACATAACTCTGTAACCATATGTAACCCTCAAATAAACAATAAAATAATTTTTATATCTAACAGGATAAAACTAAAATACATATAAGTCAACATGTGTCACCATCATTTGAAAATAACATTCTATAAGTGAACAAAACAATAGATATCCTGTGCCTTACAATTGTAGTTACAAAATATCTACACCTTGATTCTATAATCCTATGAATGTATATTCTACCACCTATAAGAGTTTGCAAGCCAAACTACCTCATGCCTTCATTCCCCCATTTTG
>PVJH01016902.1:0-49282 GCA_004026705.1 Nesogale talazaci | reverse complement strand
AAAGATTTCCCAGAAGAAACTGAAGAAGCAAAAACTCATGGCTCGGGAATAAATTAGGCTTTAAAACAGTAGAAGTTGTTAAGAGTTGACTTAAAATAAAAGTTGTTAAGAGTTTGCTTAAAATAAAAGTTAAGTTAAAAAGCAAAAAAAAGAAAAAAAAGAAAGGAAAGACCACCGGCAATATTAAAATAAGCTAGAGAGAAAACCTCTGCTGAGAAATGTTTATACCGAGAACAAATCTAGGATGGACCAAGAGTGAGATGATGGGCTGACCAGGTACCCCTTCTGACCTAGTTCCATCCACTCGAGGCACGTGTACAATAATCTCTGTCTGAGAATAGGGTTATTTGCAAGTCTGCCGGGATCTGCCAGAGGTTTGATCCCCATGAGTACGCCATAACCTTCTACAAATCAGCTGTTCTCAATCTGATACCTTTTCCTCCATCATACTTGGATTTTGCTCTCTGTCATCTCTGGATCACACAGACTGTTGTGCTTCTTCCACGTGGACTTAGCTGACACCTCACTTAGGTAGCTGCTTGTGTGCCTTTAAGACCCCAGTTGTTATTCTTATAGATAACAGTGACATTCCATCAGAACACCTCCACCCCTGCCTCCAATTTTAATTAATTTGGTTTCGAGTGAAACATGGAACCTGTATTTTAATAGTATTTGATGTAGATGCTCCTGGGCTAAATAAGTCTCAAATTCTATGACACGATGTGAGGTCACTTCTCTTCCCAGGTTTGGCCTCCGCGTGTGTCTTCCTGAGAACTACTCCACGTTAGCCACGCATTCATTTTCACTGCCCACCCACTCTTTGAACCCAAATTCCCAACCTCAGTCTGCTGACAGCTGACCTTAATCTGCAGGTACTAATTGGCATTCTCACCCTATCTTACATCCTGCCTCCTGTCCCAACTCCCACATTGATTTTATAGCACTTGTTGCTGTGCTTATCTCTTTCTCGTCTCTCTCCTTTACCAGAGTGGAAAGTCCATAGATCCTTCATTTGTGTTTCCAGCACCAAGCATACAGTCAGCAGAGTGATGGGGTTCAGCTGGTTCCTATTGAATGTTCAGTAGAACTGATACCATACTTTTTTGTTGAGTTGGGTGAAATGGCTGTTGAAATGGCACATGTAAGGTGTCTGGGCAGCTGCCTGATGTGGAAATTTATACTTCCTTACTCTTCTTAAAGGTTCACCTGCCCAGCAGTATATTCTAAGTGCCTGTAGTAATGTTTGTTCAGTCCATAGGTATAAAAAAATTAGAACTCTGCCTGTAATATTTATTGATTTCATAAACTCATTAATTTTTGATGCAGTGCTACACTTTGATTCCCTTGCATTTGTTACTTCAGTAAACAAATATATGACATAAAAAGTGTCGAAAAATCAGAGGGAGACACGCCGTCATTCATTGAAGCATTGTGTTACATCCCCATATTTCTACTAGATATTATGAGTGAATCATGACATTCCTGAAAGTTCAAAGAGGTAAATATATTGTCAGAATCACTGCTCTAATTCAGCAAGGGTTTTTTCAAAGGTGATATGTTCAGAGGAGAGAAGTTGTTTAACCCTTTCTTTTTAAAAAAGAATCATTCTATTGAGGGCTCTTTCAGTTCTTATAACAGTCCATACATCAATTGTATCAAGCATATTTGTACATATGTTGCCATCATCATTTTCTAAACATTTACTTTATATGTGAGTCCTTGGTATCAACTCCTCTTTTTTCTCTTTCCCCCCTCATGATCCCTTGATAACTGATTATTGTTTTCATATCTCACGCTGACCGCTATCTCCCTTGTTCATCCACTGTTTATGCTCATCCCCCTGGGAGGGGGTATTCTGCATCAATCATTGGGATCAGTTCCCCTTTTCTCTGGAACCTCCTTCCCCAACCTTCTCTTTGAGTCTATCCCCAGTTTTCCTACCACTCTCAATTCTGTTGCTGAGGAGTTTATCTGAGCTGGATTCCGTGTGTCCTGAGCTCTAATCTGTACCAGAGTGCATGCTCTGGCCTAGCCAGAACTGAAAGGCAGGACTGGGCTCATGATCATGGGGGGTGAGCCTCAAAGAACCAGAGGAATACTGTGTGTTTCATTTGTGCTGTAATGCACCCTGGTTGATTCATCCCTTCCTTGAGGGGATGTCCAATTGTCTATAGATGGGTTTAGGGTCTCTGCTCTGGCCCACCTTGTGCTCAACAATATATATAAAGCACAATGATTATTATCTAATTGACCCAACTCTAAAGAAATAGGATCCTATTCCTACAGTGAAGAACTAGTTAATGATAAATCACACAGCCAATGACATGTGGATAAAAGTGAATTATATTGCAAACGAGTACACCAATCAAGAAACAATATGGAAGTTATCTTAAATAACAGCTTTATTGGTTGGGGTCAGTTATTTAATTAAGTTTCATTATTTAAAGCTCTCATAACAATCTAGCTTTGTGTAACTATTTTATGGTTCTTATTTAAGTATAAATTTTATGAAATAGTAAATAACCTTTCAGTATATCATTTTTTATACTTTAATATGGTCATTAGGGCTGTGTTTTATTTGAATCCCACTACTGAGTAAGCACATTGATGAAAAAGTAAATGAATGCATAAATGAGATAAGTTGTGATAACTTTTAAAATCCCTTCAACCCTAGAGGTCTTGCTTCTAAGTTTTCTCTGTCTTTACTCTTTCACTAGAATTTTGTTCAGGAATCATATCCTCAGCTGGAGGGAAAAAGAGACATAAAGTATTGAACCTTGTTCTTGCTGCGAGATGATTCCAACTCATAACAGATCTCTGTAATGGAGTGGAGTGCTCTCCTGGGCTGACTTTTTTTTTTTTAGTCTGGGCTGACATTTTTTTTTTTTTGGCATCACTGCCCTCAGGTGGTGGGAGTAGGAGGCCCAGCCTTTGCTCCGTGGAACTGGAATCGAACCTTCATCCCAGTGGGCCGCACACAACCACTACGCCACCAGGGCTCAGCCCCTGGGCTGACATTTTTATGGAAACAGATCACTAGCCTTTTTTGACTATGGAGCCTCTAGGGGGTTTCAAACTGGCAACCTTATGGTTAGCAATCAAGCACTTAATCGTTGTGCTACTTGGACCCCTGGCTATCTCCCAATCCCCACCCCCAATCCTTTACCTTAGAGTGAATTCTGACTCTCAGTGACCCTCCGGGACAGAGCAGACATGCCCCACAGGATTTGGAAGACTAAAGATTTTTGGCAGCAGACTGCCATATCTTCTCCTAGAGAACTCCGGGTGGGTTTGAACTGATGATCCTAACGTTAGGTCAGCAGTTCAGCATTTTAGCCACTGCGCTACCAGAGCTCTTTTGACATCTAGAAACCAGGGAAAGGGAAAAGCTACGCTTGCTTAACATTCTACCAGTGTATCAATGACCAGTGCCTTCATAGAGCCCTGGACCTAGAATGTCTGCAATCTACTGCTCAGCTGATAAGTTACAGACATGGAGGGGCATTTAATCAATTAAGAACAAATGCTGTGCTCTACTCATGATGTCTTGAATCTTGCAATGAGCTTCTGCGGGCCTTCAACTGAAGTTAGAGATGATCATCAGTTTCCTTGTAGAGTTTAACTCATTGCCATTGAGTCAATGCTGGCCAATAGCAGCCCAGCAGATAGGACGGAACTGTCCCGGTGAGCTTCCAAGACTGTACCTGTTTATGGGAGTGGAAAGATATGTCTTTCTCTTGGGAGCAGCTGGTGGTCTCAAACCGCTCACCTTGTGGATGGCGGCCCAACTCATAACCACTGCACCACCAGGGCTCCTTGTGGATAGCTAAACACTGCCTTTTGTGAACTTGGGGGCTGAGTCATTTATTTATTTTTTTCTTCGCATCACTGCCCTGGTGGGAGTAGGAAGCCCAGCCTTGCTCCTGGAGAGCTGCTGCTGGATTTGAACCATCAACCCTGTGGGTCGCAGTCCTGCATACAACTACTGCACCACCAGGGCTCAGCTGGGGTTGGGTCATTTACAAGGACAATATGAGCAGCTAATCTTTCTAATTTATGTAATTTATTTAGATTGATCCCTTTAGAAAGGTCCTGGTAGGAGTGGACCAAAGTGATGATAATAATGAAATAAAACTAATGAAAATAAGATTATAGGGATATTAGTGAGAGTTTAACAGATTCACGGAAGACCTGTGAACTACAATCTCAGTTTGAGTTGGATCTGCCTCCATGAGCAAGTTATCTTGAGGCTGTAGAGGATAACATTTGTGGATAGATTTTGCCCTTGTCATCACTGAAAGCCTTGTTCCACATTGAACACATTGCTTCTTTGTGTTGTGAGGTATTATGTTTATTACAGTTGTAAGCAAACATTTGCCTCTTTGTTTCCTCAGCTCTTTTGGGGCCCCTTGTGAACAGTTATCACGTCTTATTTATGTCAGCATCTCCTGCACCTGCTACAGGGCCCTCAGAGATCATTTATTCAATCAACAATTAACAGGGAGATTTAAATATTATCAACCAATGACTTTTGCCAAAATGTGTTAAGGTTGATTTGACTGAGACACATTAGTTACTGGCACCCTCATTCTCATATAGCCCACTCCCAATGATTTTATTTAGAGGTTAAAACAAACAAATAAACACAAACCAGTGTTTACTCTTACACCAGGGTTTCTCAGAGAGGGGAGCATGTAGGAAAACTGCCAAGAGAAGGCTGGCCACTGGGAGGGATGAGCATGATGCACAGATGATCCCAAGGCAGACTTAATGAAGAAACTAAGTCTACCGAGGGGGGACCAAATACTTGCAATGCAATGCAAGGCATTGAAAACCCCCTGAGTTCCAGATTATGCACATTGTTGCTCCAGTCAATAGTGTATATAGTAGTAAATTGACTCTAATTGTTAATATCAATGGTACCATTCACTAAGAAATCACTTTCTAATAGAAAGCTAACTAGTGAGCTTCCAAGCTCCTGGCATTCATGAATTCTTCATCCAATTATGCCTTCCTTCTGCAGAACAGCTACCCCCCCCACGCTTCATATCCCATGTGTGGAGGAGGAACCCACCCAGCCCTGGGGGGGCGTCTTTTTACAGAGAGGTGGTCTTGCAAAACTGTCCAACAGATAACACAGAACTCACAAGAATCCAAGAACACTTCCACACAGAACTCTGACTGCCACAAGTGTTCTGTGCAGAAGTTGTTCCCCAGGTCCCAGGTCTGTTCCCTTCTCTTGTCTCCTTTCTGCCCTCCCTGTTCCAAGTAAGGTTTTCCTCAGCTCCTTTCCTTCTGCCCTTGGTGCTAGCATCCAGTCTGGTCAGGGCAGCACCAGACCCTTGCTCCCCTTCATCCAAAGGGACCCAATTTCTTTTCCATCCACAAGAGCAATCACCAATAGGGACACAGTCTGTTGTTGTGGAAAAACGTACCACATTCCCACCCTGTGCAGAGCCCTTTACAAACTGAAATCCAGGTAAGGCTCACAGATCCAAAGTCTATGCAGAGAGATTTGACCCCAGACCGTCTGCCAAAGGGACCAGGCACTGAAATTCAGCTCAAACTCCATCTCCTCAGCCCAGCCCACTGTGTCACCCCGCCTCCAGCTTTTTCTGCCCTTAGCGTCCTGGGGTGCCCAGAGGACTTGGTGTTGAGAGTCCTTTGTGAAGCATATGATGGGTACTACTGGGGTTTTTTATTTAGGAATATCATCCTGATTTTCAATCTATTGATCAGGAGAATGAGGATGGGAGAGTTTCTAAAGCTTATTCAAAATGATACATCTACGGAAGAGGAAGTGACTGGGGCTTGAACAGAGTGAGTGCCCATTCATAATCAGTCAGGAGGTGGCTCTCAATCTTTCCCTTGACCCAAAGCTGGAAGGAACGATGCCTTCTACACTGCAATGACACGGCACAGGACACATAGCTAGAGGACTTCTGAAACCTGAGTCCCTGTACCGAGAGCAGCCAGGGTGCTCCTTGGGGGCAAAGGCGGCAAGACTTTGTCTGACATACTGTGGACAGACGGTCAGAAGAGACCAGTCCCTGGAGAAGGACACTACGCTCGGTGAAGAGGAGGGCCGGCGAAGGTGAGCAGGCCCTCCACGAGATGGAGTGTCAGCTTTGGCTGCAATCCCAAGCTCAGGCACAGGGATGGTTGTAAAGATGATGCAGGGCTGGGCAAGGTGTTGTTCTGTTGTGTGTACGGGTGCCAGGTAAGGTGACCAGATGTCCCGCGTTTTAATCATTTGTCCCATGTCCCACCGCGTTTTAAAATTAAATAAATATATTACAATGCTATTTTTGTGTTCTATGAACATTTTGTTGTATAGGCCAAAGTTTTAATCAAGAAATCCCCCCTGTCCTCGGCCAATGGTGTCCCACTTAAAATCTGGTCACAGCTGTTTTAGACAGCACCTGTGATGAATTTTTCTGTTCTATTTATCTTATTCTTTTTAAATGCAGGTAAAACTCCTCCAAATTGATTTCTCACACACTCTCATTCACAGCTGATAAACCACTGCTGAAACCCAACCATCCATTTTCTTCAGTCTTGTATTTGATGTGGCCTTTTGGCGGCATCTAGCACGGAAGGTGATCTCTGATTCTTGAAACTCAGTCTGTCCGTGGATCCCTTTGTCTTGGGTTCGAGAGCCTTGTTTCTAGCTCTCTCTCTGCATCTTCACCCAAGCGCTTTATAAGCACTTCATGTGTGGTAAGTTGTTCAAAACAGAATTCATCATTTTTGCTTTGTTCTTTATCCCTTTAAAAGGTCTCTTCCTTTACCAACCAACGAAACAGATCAGGCCGAGTGTGCTCCAGAATGTCTCTGAGGATGAACTAGTTCCAGGAGGAACCAGATTGTCTCATCTTCCTCTCAACGCGTGGCAAGTTAGAACCATTGACCTTTGAGTTAAGAGTCAAGCACTTAACCACGGTACTAGCAGGGCTCTTTTGTCTTTCTCTATGGCTCCATATTAAGCTTCTTCTCCTCTTAACACCCCCCCCCAAGCATCTTCATAATATCCTACGATATGTTAAGAGCTCTTACAACTCAAAACATAGGACAGTCCCTTAAAAAAAAAGTGTTTATACAAGGGCACACACCCATGAAAACAATGCTCAAAATTTTCAGTCATCAGCTAAATGAAAATGAAAACCGCTAGAGTGATCCCCTTCTAAGACCAGGAGTAAGACAAAGATGGCTGCCATCCCCAATTGTAGTCATCATTATCCTGGATGTTTCAGACAGGGAGAATAGGCATGACAAAGAAGCAAAGACACGGCCAGGCATAAACATCCCTCGATTCGTCAGACGCTGCCCAGTTGGCTTCGACTCCCAGCAAATCTACGTCCATCCAAAGGAAACTTGGCCTCATCCGCACCAGCCTCGTGATTGTTGGAGCCCCTTGTTGCAGCCTCCGTCTCGATTACTCTTGTAAGGGCCTTCTTCCATTTCACCACCCCTCTGCTGTATCAAACATGATGTCCTTCTCCAGGGACTGGGCTCTCCTGACCAGCTGTCCTAAGGACAGGAGATGATCCTTCCATCCTTGCCTCCCAGGAGCATTCGGGCCTTCTTCCAGGGCTGATTGGCTTGCTATGTTGGCAGTTCTGGCGGTCATGTACTAGATGTCAATTTCATGATTGGAAGTGTAGGGGTGAAGTCTAGCCTGTCAATCTGGAGACAGCCAATGAGGCCTCTGTGCGGGCCTGGCTTTCTCCTGAGAATTCTGGGAAGTCTCGCGGTATTTCCCAATTGGCAAAGAGAGACTTGACTCTCTTTCTGGGAGTCAGTCTACTGACAAGACAAGATGATGGAATGCTGATGGGTCCTGAGTTCTGGAACCTGGAGGAGCCGGAGGAGAAGCCACCTGTGGGTTTACTCTGATGGAACCAAACCTTTGGGGCTGGAGAAGCCACCTGGAGACTCCTGCCAGTGCTGAGATGTTCTATCGCCACTGGATACTGCAGATGGACCCTGAACCCTGGAAATGAGGAGTCAGCACTGGAATGCTTCTACTAGTGCTGAACACACAAGACTCTGCACCCACTGGCCTGTGACTTTCCTGGTGTCATCGCACATGCTTCAAAAGTCGGAAGGAGAGTTTATAGACTGGTATCAGACATATGGGCTAATATCAGACTTAGGACCTTGGACTGGACTGGGCTGGGATACTTTCTCAGTGTTCCATTCCTCTTGTATAAAAACCTTACCCTTATATCCATATGCATGTTTATGAATGTGTTTCTCTAGTCTACCCAGACTAGTACTGCAGTCTAAGGCCCTTTTTACCATCTTTGTCAGCACCATGATTCAAATACATCGATTATTCTTCAATCTTTTCTATTCACTGCCCATCTTGTGTATAGAAAACGCTTTAAGAAATTACAGTCAAGTTGATTGTAACACCTAGTGACTCTCTATAGGGGTTCTAATTCTTTGTGAGAGTAAGCAGCCTGCCTCATCTTTCTCCAATGATTTTGAACAATTGAACTTGCAGTTCAAAGTCCAGTGCCTATAAAAACCCTAGGGAATCAACTTTTAGAAAAGCTGTAAAAACTATTAGAATGAATCAATAAGCTCAGCAAGTTTGCCAGATGCAAGATCAATGGACAAAAATCCACTAAATTTTTATATACTTGCGATGAGCCATTAAAAATTAAATTAGGAAAGCAACTACATTTACACTTGCAACTAAAAGAAGAAAACACCTAGAAGTGGATGGAATCATGGAGGCAAAAATCCTTAT
This sequence comes from Nesogale talazaci, assembly GCA_004026705.1. NCBI lineage: Eukaryota > Metazoa > Chordata > Mammalia > Afrosoricida > Tenrecidae > Nesogale > Nesogale talazaci. The sequence continues at coordinate 40,524 of PVJH01016902.1, read as the reverse complement.
ACCCTGAAAAATGATATAACATCGATGAAAGAAATTTAACCCCAAACCAAATCCTCTGTCATTCAATCAATTTTGATTCACAGTGGCCCTGTAGGGCTGAGAAGAACCACGCCTATGGATTTCCAAGATTGTAAGTCTTTACAGGAATAGAAAGCCTCTTCCATTTCCTCCAGAGAGTCCAGTGTTTTCAAATTGCTGCCTTAAAAATTGGCTGCCTAACTTGTAGCCCAATGTCAAAGGAAATAAAGGGCAATCAAACAAACAGCCACAACCACTGCAAGAAGTTGAATGGAGCAATAATAAATGGATGGAGTCTTGGACTGCTAACCACAAGGTTGGCAGTTTGAAGCCACCAGCCACGTCACTTTGCTGGAGAAAGAAAAGGCTTTCTAGTCTTGTAAAGAGTTGCGCCCTTGGAAAGAGACTGATGTTGTTCTGCTCTTCCCCATATAGAGCAGAGTCAGAATGGACTAGGTGGGATTGAGAGTTCCAAATCACTAAGTAAAACATTCCTGGGTGAGGCACATGGCTAAAGGCTGTGAGTGAAACTCACAGCAGGGAAGGCAGCATGGAAGTCAGACCTGGTGATCTAGTTCTGAGAGGTCACGTCTTTGAAAACCTGATGGAGCAGACTTTGTCATCACCATTCTTTTGTCTGTAGCAATGGACAGATGGAACTCCACGAATGCTTATTGAATTAACACAACCAGACACGTACCCTAGCCTTATTACTATGGATGATGAAGTTAGCAACATAAAGTCTGCTGATAGAATTAATGCTTTCTTTTGCCATACTCTTTTAACCTTTCATCAATGCCTCTCTTTTATCCTGTATTATTCCTCCACTACATTGTGAACTTTAAAATAGAGAGAACTATCTTGAGGGTCTAAAAATCACATAGAATAATAAAATACACCGCAAGGCACCTATTCTTGTTCAGCTCAACATTTTTGTACTGTTGGCTTTAGATTTTTCTTTCAGTAAATAAACCTGTATAAGTGCAGTTGAAGCGTGCTGGGTCCCTTTTCCTCCTGCCATCCTCTTTCTTCCTTCTCAAAGGCTTTCACCCTCCTTAATTTGGTGTTTATCTTTTTAAAAATTTTATTTATTTTTTTGTGGGGGTATCACTGCTTCTGGTGGTCGTGGGTGCTACCCAGTGCTGCTCCTGAGAGCTGCTGCTGGATTTGAACCGCCAAGCCTGTGGGCCACAGTCCCGCACTGAACCACTTATGCCACCAGGTCTCAGCCCTGGTGTTTGTCTTTTATTTCCATATTTTGTGCTGTGTCATTAAGAAACAACTCATGGTATTATTTTGCATATTTTAAAACTAGATGCAGATACTGTCATGCTGCACATGACGTTTGGCAATTTGATTTTTATTTTGGCTCAACATTATATTTTTAAATTTGCCCATGTTGATACCTGTAACTCTAATTTAAGTGAATGCATTAGAGAATTCAGGCATGCATACCTGAATGCTCAATGAGGTACGATCCAGCTTTGTCTAAGCAGAGACGGTACAAAAATGTGGCCATTATTCTGATAACTCACCCACCACAACACATGACATTTCATCATTATCCTTCCTTCTTTGGGCTAGCACAGTGTAGTGGTGACAGCGCTGAAGAGACAGTACATTAAGCATGAGAGTTGGAAAACAACTTTAATAGACTATAGAGATGGTAGACTATAGGCTACCAATTTGAAATTAAAGAAGGAAAAATGTAAGTTGATGAATTTGTCTTTTACAGGAGGGAAGGAAAAGAAGAAGGGATGTAAGCTGATGAATTTGTCTTTAACAGGAGGGAAGGGAAGGAAGAAGGGAGGGAGGGAGAAAGGAAGGAGGAAGAGAAAATCCAAAGGCTGACACCTTCAGGATGGGGGAGACCTAGTTCTGTTGCTGGACATGAACAGATCATGGCTGTGAAAACAAGTTCCAGTAGAGAAGTACCAGCAGAGTCTTGAGGGAGAGGCAGTGGATCACGGAGTGGATGTCCCCCAGGGGGCTGCTTGGCCTGCACCTGGTCCAGAGCCTTCACTTTCTGAATGTGAAGCTTGATCAGAGCCAAGCAACCAGAATGATCCTCTCTGCTTGAATTCCTGCTTTAGCACTGCTACCTATCTGCTTCCTAAACTACAATCCTCACATCCTTTCTCACAGTCTTTCATCATCTATATCTGACAGCCTATACATCCTATCAGGTCTACAAGGTCCCCATCATACTAATTGCTCAGCAGCCTGTGATATTTTGACCCCCAAACCCTGCTGCCATTGAGTGGGTTCCAAATCATAGTGACCCTTGAGGAGTGAATAGAACTGCTCCTAGAGTTTCTGAGGCTGGAAATCTTGACAGATGCAGACAACTTCGTCTTTCTCCCTAAAGATGGCTGGTGGGTTCAAACTGCTGGCCTTTGGGTTAGCTGTCCAATGCCTAGCCTAAGTACAACTCCGGGGCTCTTGGTTTTCTGTGTGGCTCTCGTTTTCTAAATTCCCTTGTCTCTCTAAGGATGCAAGGGTGCAACCCGGTTGTGTGGCATTTTCAGTATTGGGGTCATCCTTAAAATGATACCAGAGTATGACTGAAAGATGTGGGCAATCATCGCCACAAGCAATTTTAGAACATTTTCCTCATTCATGTGCTCATTCTTATTAGCTCCCCATTTCCCATCAACCTCCTTAGCCATAACCCTAAGAAACTATTCATTCAGTTACTATCTCTATAAATTTACTTTTTCTAGAATTCATATATATATGTGTGTGTGTGTATATATATATATAAACTGGGGGGTTCTTACATTTTTTATCACAATCCATACCTCCCTACATTGTGTCAAGCACATTTGTACATGTCTCTTCATCATTTTCAAAACATTTTCTTTCTACTTGAGTCCCCTAGAATTCACATGTTAAAAATACCAAATCAAAAAAAACAATAAAACCTCAACAGCAATAATAAAATAAAACAGAGAAAAAAACCTCACTGGAAAAGACAGCAGGAAATAATAAAAACTAGCACAAATTTAAGATGGATCAAAAAGGAGAATAGATGATAAGGTGTTAAATGATAAACTAAATGCTTTGGCATTAGTCCACTTTCCAATGCACTTTGTTGGATGGCATGGCTAGCCACATCCCTGGTCAATAGGCAGAGTGGATTTTCTCCAGAGTGAATTCTAAGTCACCGTGATGATAGAACTGTGGTAGTTACATAATCTGGTGCTAATTTGAGACTACTAAGAGTGAAGGGGTAGACTTTAGTCTGTCGATCAGGTAGCAGCTTGATGACCTTATCTGGAGGTGCTATGGCAGGGGTGCTCACACGTTTTCAGCATGTGAGCTACTTGTAAAATGATCTAGTGAAAATGGTCTACCCACTACAAAAATGCAAAACATATACTTATTTTTGTTTATTTACTTATTATATGTATTCATAAATGCATTGAGAATTCTTTACATGTGCAGTGTATGTTTATGTATCTTGCATAGCCACATGAGCCCATATTGTACAACACAACACATTTAACTACGTACATTTTTTGTCATTACCTGAGTTGACTCTGATGACTCGCACTGTATGGAAGGAGCCCGGGATACAGCGTCTGGACAGTCGCTGCTGACAGCCAGCCTCCAGCACCCTCCAAATGAGCATCGGTCATGGTGGAACGGTACTTGGACTTAGTGATCTTTACGTGGAAAAGGACAACTCACATAAATAAGTAGAGCCAAACAATTCAGTCAAGAAGGGAGCACATTGTCTCATGTTAGGGTACTTTCCCTGGGCAAGTAAGTTCCAGAACTGTTCATACGTTCTGGACTTCAACTGAATGTCTGCTTGTAGTGCCAAAATCTTCCATTCCATATGAAAGTGATACGTTTTTGTCTCCTTATTTGTGCAGCTCCCCCACTCATTTAAGTACCATTTTATGATTAAGAGAAAAAAAAAACCCAAGGTCTAAAAATTGGTGGTAGCCTCCCTTGCTGCTCTCTTGCTCTTGGATCTTCAGATCAGCCGGCTGCCTTCTTTGTCCTGTGCCTTGATTTCCAAGCTAGACTGCTGTGGGACACCTAATCCAGGGACCGTGTTGCTGTGAGTTGAGGTTCCTTCAAGCCCTGCTTTGTCATGCTACTAGAATATACATCTTTTGAGCTGAGGACTGTTGGACTCTGTCATCTGGCTGACTGTTGGTGCCTGCCTTGCTGTCTGCTGCTTGTGGCGGGACAGCCTGAATTGCTCTACAGAGGACTCCTTGCATTCGAGGAATCCTCAAGACTCGAAGGACTGCCAGGCTACTGACTGTCTCATGCAAGTGAGTTACACCGAGCCAGTCGTTCTGCTTTATAGATTAGTTAACTGTTTATTTCTTAAGTTACATATCTTTCCATTTATATAACTAGATAGAATTATTAGAAAAAACCTAGCTCGTCCGTTTTACTCCACTTAGCACAGTTTGTTTGCCCATGTGTTTGATACCTAAGATTGCATCTGATTGGCTGTGCCGGACATAAGCTGGAGCTAGTAAGAAGACAAAAATGTATCACTTCACAAGTGTCAGCAGACAGACCTGGAACTCTTCATAGGCTATTTTTTTCCGTGTCTATTTATATGAGACAGACAGGATAAACAATCCCGAGGAGAAAACAATGGGACAGACAGTTGCAGGGGGGCAGGAGAGAGGAGGAGGTGGAGAAGAAGGAGGGGGTGAGCCAACAAACCCAGGGCCAAGGGCACAACAAAAGATCAAAATCGATGGTGAGGAGGACATAGAATGCCTAGTGAGTTTCGACCACGTGTAACATAACCGAGAGAAAGCTTAGAGAGCCGAATGCACCGTGGAACATGACAATGGGAAAGGACGGAAGTAAAAGGAAATAGAGGAAAGAACTAGGAAGCAAAAGACATTTATACACGTATAAACATAGGCATGTAATATGTAAATATATTGATATAGACCGATAGGGATATAGATCTATGTACATTTACTTGTAGACTAAGTATTAAGGTAGCAGATGGACATTGGGCCTCTACTCAAGACCTCCCTCGATGCAAGAACACTTGGTTCAAATAATCTGGCATCCTGTGATGTTCACGTTCCACATCGCTAAAGACAAAGTGAGTGCATACGCTAATGTGGAAAAAGCTGGTGTGCCCAGTTATTAGAAGATATAGCGTCTGGAGGTCTTCAAGGCATGAAGTTAAACAAGCAGCCATCTAGCAGGGAAGCAAAAAAGCTCACTTGGAAGAAGCACACCAACTCATGTGACCATGAGGACCAATAGGATCAGGTTTCAAGCATGAGAAGACCCCAAACAAACAACCGTTTCGATGTGAATGGGGGGTTCAGAATGAAGACCCAAAGCCCATCTGTAGACAACTGAACATCCCCTCACAGAATGGTCATGAAGAAGGGAAGAGGCAGCCAGGGTGCAATATGGCACCAACGAAACACACAACATTCCTCTATTTCTTTAATGCTTCCTTCCCCCACGATCATGACCCCAGTTCTCCCTTACAAATTTGGCTAGACTCAAGCATGTACACGGGTACAGATAAGAGCTCTGGACACACAGAAACCAGGAGTGATAAACCCCTCAGGACCAATAATGAGAGTAGTGAAACCATGAGGGTAGGGGAAAGGTAGGGAGAGTAGGGAAGAAAGAGGGAACTGATCATAATTATTGACATACAATCCCCACCCCCAGGGGGATGAACAACAGAAATGTGGGTGAAGGGAGACAGCAGTCAGTGTTAAATATGAAAATAAAAATAATTTGTAAATTATCAAGGGTTCATGAGGGTGGGAGGGGGAGGGAGGAGCAAAAAGAGGAGCTGATACTAAGGGCTCAAGTAGAAAGAAAATGTTTTGGAAATGATGATGGCAACATATGTACAAAAGTACTTGGTACAATTGATGTATGGATTGTTAGCAGAGCTGTTAAGAGCCCCCAATAAAATGATTTATTAAAAGTTAAAAAAAAAGAAGAAAGCAGAAAACCCACTGTCATCAAGTTGGTTCTGATTTAGGGTGAATCTATTCTACATAAGACTGCCAAGTCTCTGTTACAGAAGCAGACAGCCTCTTCTTTCGCCCAGGCAGTGGTGGGGGCGTTTGAACAGTCAGTTGTTGTTAGCAGCCCCACACATAACCCCTCATGCCACTAGGGGTCCTTAGAGTGCTACAGAGGGCTCTGTTTTTCTTTGGATAAGGTGCCTTGGTGGCACGGTGGACTGTGCACTGAATTACTCATCACAAGGTCAGCAGTTCAAACCCACTAGCTACCCTCTGGGAAAAGATGAGTCTATCTCCTCCTGTACAGATTTAAAGTCTCAGAAACTCAAAGGGGCCATTCTCTCCTGTCCTATAGAGACCCTCTGACTCAGAATTGACTCAGTGCCAGTGAGCGGCAAGGAGAAAATCCTTACCTGGGCCTGGTCTGACCCTGTCTAAATCTCTGGAGCAGTTCTTCCCATGCCCACCACCCTCCAGCCACAATGTTTTCGCTCAGTCATTTCCTGCATCCCAGCCTTTGCCTGGAAATCATCTTCTCCATCCTCCCAACTCGACTTTGTCATGTAGTTCAGGTTCTGATGAATCATGCTTTTCAAAAATCTCATGTGCTCTATTACTCTCTGTTTGGCTTGACACCTTTGGGACGATGAGATTGATTCCTATTCAGCTCTGAACTCGACTCTAAATTTCACGCAGGCTTGTGCCAAATCGGCACTTGCTTTTCCACGGACCTGTACCTGGCTCTGAGTCAGGCCTCATGAAATATCTGTTAAAGAAGGAACGGCAGACTCCTGGGAAATGGATGAGGCCGGTGTGACCTGTATGTCGAGGGTCAGCGAATCATTTACTTTGAGTGCACTGTACTCAAGGACACTATTCAGAGGCAGGTGCCGTGATAGGCCAGGAGAGGTATGGCTCCCCCAAGGTTAGGACTTGGCAGGACCTGATTGCCTATGTCAGACGCCAGCTGGCTGCCTTCACTTTCGAAAGCATGGTCATACATTAACCCTGGAAGGCAAGGTCCAAGGGCATGTCTTTGCTGTCAGGGCTGTCTGCCTGGCTGCAGCTTTAACAGCTCACTCTCCCAAGGGCCTGACGTCAGTGGGAGTTCCCTGGCATCCGTCCATCTGGCTCAGCCTCATCAGTGCAAACAGGGAGAAGGGCTTGGTCAGAAGACACTACATTTTCTATCAGTTCTAAAGCTGCAAGTGAAATTTGGCCTATAGTTATTGTTGTTATTCTAAGTTGGTCCTGATGTAGTTCAACTTCCATTGGTTATTGCATTTTATTTTATTTTTTTCTGTATCACTGCCCCCTGGTGGGAGTAGGAAGCCCAGCCTTGCTCCTGGAGAGCTGCTGCTAGATTTGAACCATCAACCCTGTGGGCCGCTGTCCCGCACACAACCACTGTGCCACCAGGGCTTAGCTGGTTATTGCATTTTAAAGGTCCTGCTATGGATCTGGGGCTGAGAATGGGTGGCTGTGTCAGAGTTCCAAGTTGACCTGGTTAAAGGCACATGAGGGACCTGTTTTGTCATTTTAGGATACGACGCAGAAGTTAAAGGAGGTAACTTAGCATTCAAATGGTTAAGCACTCAACTACTAGCCACAAGGTTGGTGGTTTGAACCTATATAAAGGTACCCACAGTCTGGTGGTATAGTACTCAGGGGTTAGACTGCAATCTGAAGGGTCAGTAGTTCAATACTACCAGTTACTCCAAGGGAGGAAGAGTGGCTTTTTAGAAACTCACAGTCTTTCTCTTCGGCACAGACTTAGTGTCCACGAGGGAGCACTGACTGACTGGCAACTTGTAACTGGTATGTCTCTAATATTAAGACTCTTTCTAGGCCTTAAAACGACAACATCTTGCTGCAAAATTCCAGCAAATTCTCAAAAATCAGCTAGACTGCCCATCACATTATAATGTCTTCAGAGTAGAAGGTTTTCCTGACATAAGGATGGCATTTAGAGGGTTAGGAAAGAAGGAAGACTAGAAACCAGAAACAGGAAGAAACAAACAGGAAGGAATTGAGATAAGAGATGCTACACTGAAAGGATTGTAATCAGTGAGATGAAATCAGAAGTGTACAGACAGTGGGGGGGGGGAGGGGGAGTGAAACCAATGATTTTACTCTTGAAATCTTCACCCCATTAAAGAAAAAAGTCATCGTATCAAATGGGGTGCTTCAGAAAACACTGTTATCATTCAATACTATCATGTTGTCAAGCACGTTGGCAGAGTTTTCAGGATTATCTTCTCTCGTGGAGGCTCTCAGGGTACATTGGACACTCCTGAGCAGAGTCAAGTCATGGCATCTTGATGATAGGTTGCATGTTGCTCAGCTTGTAAGCCTTTGGGCCCAGAGCACACTTCTTATCTCTGCCCATGATAGGTGCAAAGAGATCAGGAAGGAAGCAGAGCGCTTTGAGTCCCCACCCTGCTCCCCTGTTGTCAGACAATAGGCCCGTGTAAAAGATGTCCTCTCCTGAAGGCCTGTTATTCAGCAAAATGGGTGATTAGCCCCAACTATCAGGGTAGCTGTAAGAAAGGAATGGAATGTGCGCTGTGCATGCAGTGGATACTTAACCAGTGTTATTATCAAGCACTTAAGAAGCCTGAGGTCACCCCTGGTCTTGGCCTTTTGCTAGTTCCTTGATCTTGGGTAAATCATATAACTTCCCTGAACCTTGATTCCTCATCTCTAGGATGGGAATGATAATATTTATCCCTCCGAATTACGGTGAGAAATAGACTTTAGAGTTTTGGACTTAATAGGCATATAAAAGAGTCTAATGATTAATACAGGGTTACCAGCCTTCTCTTTGGGTGAGAATGTTCCAAAGACAAAACCGTCATCCACCATCACCATGGAAAGACAGACTAGTTGAGCACTGAACATACAGGAAAGGCAAATTGCTTTAAGAGCAGCTGTCTGCTTTAGACTGAGGAAAACGATAGTTCTTGCACACTTGCCTATGCACAATCATTAATAATGAGGAGTAAATGAGGCAATGTGTGCTAATAGGTAATCACAGAGCCTGGCACACAGAAAATAGTCAGTGCTTGCATTTCATATCAACGCTACCATTGTCAGAATTATAGTACTCAATGTTTCTATTAAGAAATTTGAAGTATGGATCAACTACATGCCTATCGTGTCTGTAATCAGTGGGACTAGAGAATAAAAAGGGTGAGTAACTGACCAGAGGCTTTGGGACTAAAAATGCTCTCAACATGTATACACTGAGGTTTTTTTCTGTTTTAGGTGTTGTGGCAGTCACCTAATCTGGTGTCAATTTGAGGATTAAGAGTGTAGGGGTGGAGCCTAGTCTGTCGATCTAGAGATGGCCAATGAGACCTCTGTGTGGGCATGGCTTTCTCTTGAGAATGCTGGTGGTATTTCCCCTTTGGAGGTGAGAGACTCATGACTCATTTCCTTGAAGATGTTCTACATACAAGACATAAGGCTGACTCCCTGTGAGACACACTGGAGGAGAAGCCATATGGGCTTACCCTGATGGAACCAGACCTCTGAATACGGAAAAACCACATCAAGACTCCTGCCAGCACTGAGATACTTCTACCACCATGGATACACAAGACTCTGCACCCACTGGTCTGTGATTGTCCTGGTGTCTTTGCATGCGCCTTGTGAGTCTGAAGAAGACTTTATAGACTGGTAATGGACATATGGGCTAATATCAGACTTGTGGGCTTGGACTGGACTGGGTTGGGATGGTTTCTCAATGTTCCATTGCTCGTGTATATAAACGTCTTCCTTATATATATGTGTGTTTATGAATTTTTTTCTCTAGTTTACTGAGAACTAACTGGGACTAATTTACTGGGACTAACACAGGTGTGCCCTGAAGCATTTTACTATCTGAAAGTTGTGGCTATGAAGGGAAGCACTGGTGCCTCAAAGCCACCCAGAGGCATCTTCGAAGACTGCCGTGAACCTGCTGTTCTTCTAAAAGGCCATGGACATCGAAATCCTTCTGTTCCACTCTGCCAAACCAGGGAGAGCCACTAGCCAACTGAAATTTGTTTTCATCCTTATTTAAGTATATCATTTTTGTACTTCATGAACAGCCCCACTCAGTTTTTTACAGATCAGGCAGTGGAAGCACAGAGAGGTTTTCCATTTCTTTGCAAGTTACCCAGGGTGTTAGGTTGGGTTGTCTACAAACACAAAACCAGTGACACTCATCTGTGTGTAAGTGAGAGCTCTCTCTCAAGAAGTCACCTTGTATCCAGAAGGCACTCACTCCAGCCCAATCCAACTCAAGTTCATGGGTCACACACTGCCTGAAGCCCTCTTCAGACTCAGGCAAGTGCAGGCCACTTATGGCTGAAAGATGAAAGGGGAGGCAGGAAAATCACAGGCTGGTGGGTGGGTGAAGTCACATCGATCCAAGGTCCATAGAAACATTTCAGGACGTTGATAGCTCCCAGGTTGACTCCCAGGGTTGGTGGTCCCCATGAGGTCACCTCTGGAGGCAGACACAGAGTTATAGCAAGGATGGAGGAAAAGGGGGAAAGAGAGAGAGGGGAGAGAGAGAGAGAGAGAGAGAGAGGGAGAGACCAGAGAAGTTGTCCATCTCTCTCTCTCTCTCTTTTTTTTTTTTTTTTTAAATTTTTGGGCATCACTGCTCTTCGGCGGTGGGAGTAGGAGGCCCAGCCCCACTGCTGGAATTGAACCTCCGTCCCAGTGGGCCGCAGTCCCGTGCACAACCACTACGCTACCGGGGCTCAGTCCATCCATATCTCTTTTATAAAAAGACAGCATCGTCAGGTTGTGACCTGACCGATAGTTTGGACCCCACTCCTACAGTTTCACATAACTGACAAATAGACATAAAATTGACCTGTTTTACTTTGTTATCAGTGTTAGCTTTTGTTTTCTTAATGTTTTTCTGTATATTAAATCCAGTCTAGGTATATCTATAGAGGCAGGAACTGGGTTGGTTAGTGGCTCCTTGGGGGCATCGTAGGGAAATGGGGGAACTAATGATGATGAGCACAAGAGTAAAGAAAAGGTCCTGAAACTAATTGTGGTGATGGTGCAGCTCTTCTTGATGTGATTGAACTATCGAATTGTATGTTAGGAGAATGATAAGCCAATAAGATAGCTAAAATTTTTAACTGCCACACCAAGTTAACAAATAGATTCCACCCAGGCAATCCGTTTCTATCACCTGGACTTCAATCACCAACTGTCTTCGTTATATAAATTTTGACAACCAAAGTACCGAAGTGGATGGTTTTAACAACCAAAGTTACTCTCGTAGAGCTCAGGAGGTGAGAAACCTGGGTCTAGTAGGTTCTCAGCGCAGGGACTCTGAGTCCAAAGAACATGCTCCCCTCCTTTCTCTTTTATCTAGGTAGCAGTCTCTCTCTCTCTCTCGCTCTCCTTTTTATCTCTGGGAAGTTGTGGAGTCAGAATGTTCCTTAAAAGTGAGGATGTTGACACTTTGTCTTATGTACTTTGGAGATGTTATTCAGAAGGACCCGTCCCTATAGAGGGCTACCCTGTGCTTGGGCTTGGTAAAGTAGATAGCAGTCATAAAGGAGGAAGGTGCTCCCTGACATGGACGGACCCACAAACAGAGCAATGATGAGGGGGACTGCATCTATTTATGCTGTGTGTCGGGTTTCTGGGAGCTGGAATCAACAGGCTGGCACAGATCAGCAACCCAAAAGTAAGAGAAGTGACTTAGGCAGGATGGGAGGGGAATAAAGACAGTGGGACTTGCATAAAGGTGTTGTTTAGGGCACACACATACACATTTTCTCTCTCTTTTTGTAAATAAATTTATGGGGGGCTCTTACAGTTCTTGTGACAAATCATACATCCATGGTATCAAACACATTTGTACATATGTTGCCATAATCATTTTCAAAACATTCTCTCTCCACTTGAGCCCTTGGTAGCAACTCCTCCTGTTCCTCTCCCCTCCCATCCCGCCCCCACCACTGGAGTCACACACTCTCGTAAAGCTGTGGCACCCACACAGCTCCTGCCTCATTCACATAGAGGGGTTGGGATTCGTAATACGTAGAGTAGAGGGGAATTCCACCTGATCATAAGCTGGGGGATATTCACACAAGACTGGGAATTATGGCCTAGCCAAATTGGCACATATTTGGGGGGCACAATTCAACCCATGGCATCATGATAGTCTGTCTCTCTATAATTAACAAAAACAAAACCTACTGCTGCCAGCCAGTGGATTCTGACGCAGAAGGGTGCTTCCAAAACTTTGTAGAAACTTTTCATTATTTTATACTTCATATTCCCCCAAACTTCATATATTTTATGTTTAATTTTGAAAACATTTTATAATGAATTAGATGGGGATCTACATATCAGATTATCATTTTTTTTGCATTATACAATTTCAACAACTTACCGAACCACCCCCGGCCCTGCCAGTAGTTTGCCCTGTTTCCGCTTTCTCCCTCCTGCCTTTTTTTTTTTTTTAATGTGGCATCATTGTCCTGGTTGAAGTAGGAGGCCCAGCCTTGCTCCTGGAGCTTCCTGCCTTTTTTTTGGCTCATCTCTTTCTTTTCCACAGACTATTGAAAGTCTCCTTGTATGTGATGACTTTTATTTAAAAAGAGCCTATTTTATGAAGAGTACAGGTGGCACAAAAGCCATGCACCCAGCCATCCGGAAAGGTTAGAAGTTTGAACCCACTCAGTTGTTTCCTGGGTGAAAAACTTGAATATCTGCTTTCATCAATAGTGTAACCTAGAGAATTCTAGGAGTAGTTCTACTCCATGGGCCAAAATTGGCTCCAGGGCAGCACACAGCCACAAAATTATACAAATGCCAAGAAGACGTGAAAGAGAACAGAATAGAAGCACTCAGGTGTGTGTCTGTCCCAGACGTGGGAGAGCAGAGGACATGAGCAAGGGCTTTTCCTTATCAGGGAGCTGAGAATTCCCTAAACATATCCCATTTGACCTAAAAGCATCAGGTTCTCAACTTTGATGTGTCAAGGTGCACATACAGCTCCTGTGCTGAGTTTCTTTTATGTGTTTTTGACTTTTTATTATGAATCTGGTGAAGGGTCACAGAGCAGCTCTTCAGCCTTCCATTCCATGATTCGTACACATTTGTTCCAGCGCACTCACTGCCTCATCATGTGTCCCTGCATTCCTGGTTTCCATTCCTTCTCCTTTCCTCGCCCTCTGAACTTTGTCTTTGGGTAAATGCTGCCTTTTGGAGCACAGGGTCGGCAGTTCAAAACCACCAGCCAGCTCCTCAGGAGAAAGACTGGCTTTTCTACTCCTGTGAACAGTTACAGTCTCAGAAACCCACTGGGGGTTGATATGAGTCAGAATGGACTGGAAGCCAATCAGGCGGATCTTCAATGAGGGAGGGTTCTAGCATGGGGGTGAGTCCACCTCCAGACCTGATGGGTGACTAAGGGTCCTAGTCTTGTTGGTTCCACCAGACTATCTAACCAGTAACCCTGGTTTTTTATGATTTTGAGCTTTGTTCCATGTTTTTCTCCCACTCCATCCAGGGCTTTCTGACGGGATCCCTTTCAGAGCAGTCAGTAGTGGTAACTTGGCCTAATTGGGTTTTCTGAAATGTGGTATGTGGGTTAAAAGAGGTGATGTGGGCGGCATGAGGGGCAAGGTTCATGGTCAGACATGAGTTCAGTTTTCAGCAGATCAAGCACGTCGTTTTTCCAGAAAGCACTGTCCTTTGATTGGAGTATGTGGGAGAGGCCAGACGGGCAGGGGTAGCTGGCTGGTTTCTAAGTGGAACGCAGTCTAAGGAGTTGTTCTGCCTGGGAAGCAGCAGCTCCTGCTTCACAGCTCAGCATGAGCTCCACTGCAGAGCCCGAACCCAGCCCCTGAGGTGGGTCTGTGCAGAAGACAGGAAACCAGAGGCCACACTCCCCCGAAGCCCTGCTGCCAGCGCCTGGCTGGCGCCCAGCTGGAATGGACAGCGGTGGCAACCCAACTGCCCTCCAGCCCAAAGCAGACAAGCCGGCTTTTTGGAGATGGTTTAGTCACAGCCATGCCCTGGATGAATCCCAAGTTGACTCTCAGAAGCAGGGACCCAGAAGGACTGAGCCCAGGTCCTGCATGGCAGCGGGGGCTGCCAATGCGAGCTGTTCTTTTGTAGCCCAGAGACCTCTCTGTTTGCTTGAGGTTAAGCCTCCAAGGCTCAGAGGGTGTCAAATGACACAGGTTTTCCTGTGTCGGTTCGTTATCACTTCTGTTTCCTATTACCTTGGACAGACAGAATAGCCAATGCTTTAACCTATTGTTATCAGTTGTTGTGGAGTTGGACCCAGTACTCCACCAGTCCATGATTGGATGTGCATTAGACCCTTGTAATTGACAGGACTGAGTTTTTGGCAGAAGCTTATCAGGCCTTTCTGCCTAGTTTAGCCTAGGGACTAAGTACTATTAACACATTTTGTTTATTCTTCCACATATTTTCATCCTAAACACAATTAGCAATGGCATTTTCAGACAAGACACTTCATTCAATGGTGAGATTCTAGGAAGAGTAAGGAACATTTGTCCATCATTAAGTATGAGTTTCAGAAGACAGAGCCGATAGCTCACAGGCCTGAGTTTACTTTCGTGGGTTGAGCGCATTTAAGATACACAGAGACCTGGTGCAGGCTGTCCCTGTGGAGTACCGTGCATAGTCAGGGTGCCGAAGGGACTTGCATAAGAGCATGTCCTGTCAGTGCAAACATTCCTTAGGCTTCCTGTCCCCCAGGCTGGTGCTCATGGATTGACTATTGAAACGGCCCCCTCTGAGCCTAGAGTAAGTTATTCTGCTTGGGTGCCTTTGTCTAGTGGGGCTCGGTTTATTTAAATTCATTTTTTCCAGGTTACTTTTATGATATCTAGCAGCTGGACATTTATAGGTATATAACATAAAGACAAGGAATGAAAGTCTGAATGTCTAAAATGACAGTGATTTAGGGAACGATAGGTGTTATTTTTTTTCACAGGCTTTATATCATGTGAGTGCATGCTAGGGACTAATCTGAATAAAAGTTGTAGATAGACCTTATTTTTAAGAGAAAAACATGAGGGTGGTGTATACCAAATGCAAATGTATTTCTAGCAGTTTGAATGTGAGATATTCCCTCACAGTGTCTGTTGGCCTAAAACTGTGAAACTGAGGTACTGCCTTCCTTGGAGTCTCTGATTGAGAACCCCAAAGCACCCAAGTATGTGTGCTAGGTACCAGGGCAGGCGGAGTCAAAAGTCTTTTGCCTGAAACTTAAGATCTGTGTCTTTCATCTGCAGTTATCCACTCTCCCCTGATGCTAGACTCAGTTCTGATCTGAGAGGGCATTAAAGGAGCTTTGAGCCACTGCAGAGGTACCTGGGCAGCACAAGGCATTTGTTCCCTATGACTTGGCTGAAGATTGATGCTATGACTCATCCATCAGTACTACAGAAGAAAGGTCTGGCAACTGGCTGCCATGGAGATTACAGCCAAGTTGTCTTCAAACAAGCAGCCATCGAAGTGAGATGCCAACTACGTCCACATGGAAGAAGCACACCAACCCTGGTGAACCAAGAATTGCAAATAATAAAATCCAAATTAGGAGGAGGGACCACCTCCTTTAGTATCAGAGCTTACATTGTGAACACCTGGTTTACAGCAGCCCATGGATGGCCATGGAAGTTCAAAATCCATATGCACTGTCCACACATGAATTAATCCCTGGTGAATCCCCTCTGACCACTGGCCAGGGATGGGGAGAGCCTTGCTATCATGCAGAGTGCATCAGAAAGTCAATTATTGCAGAAGCAGTGAGGTCGAAAATGAACATCTTATTGCTTGAGCTCCCCTTTGACTCATTTTAAATTTATTTGATTTTTTTTATATTTTCTGCTTTAGTTCCCATTGAATTTTTTTTTTTTGGTCTTACTTTGTTATCGCTGTTGACTTTTGTGGTTGTTTTTTGCATGTTGCTTGGTATATGAGATCCAAGATAGGTAAATTTATAGAGTCAGTCACTGGATTAATGGTTTCTTGGGAGTATGGCAAGGAAGATCGGAGGAGAACAGGGAGCTAATCACAATGACTACAAGAAAGAAGACAATGTTCTAAAATTGATTGTGACAATGACTGTACGATTCTTTTGAATAGGACTGAATTATGGAATTGTATGATGTGTGAATTATATGCCAATAAAATGGTTAAAGGAAGAAAGCCAAGAACAAATCTTAAGGAATAGTTCCACTCAGCAGCACATGAGTCACCAAGATGTGGAATTGAACTTGATTGCAGTGGGGTTGGAGTTTGGGATCTGGGATCCACTGCAAGGCAGCTCTGTGCTGATGGATGTTAGCACTCTGAATGGAGTCCTAATTTCAGTTAAGGGAACCATTGTCTGCTGCTTGCCCTCCCATCTCAGGTCGTTCACCTTTCCTACCTAATGTCATTTCAGAAGAAATTCACATCAGATGCAACCTAGACCAGGAGCCAGAATTCAAACCTATTCCTGGCGGCAAGAATTCATTCTCCATGATCTAATGAAGGAATAACAACATGTGGTATATCCATGTAATGCAATATTATTCCCCCAGGATGTTCTAATGCATGGTATGACATACGTGAACCTTGGAAGCAGTATGCTGAGTGAAAGAAGCCAGACACAATAGACCATACATAGTATGATTCCACTTATATGAAATATCTAGATAAGTAAATCTAGAGACAAACCTAGGGGCGTCGTGGGTTAGGCATTGGGCTGCTAACATCAAGGTCAGCAGTCTGCAATCACCAGCCACTCCTCAGGAGAAAGAGGAAGCGTTCTACTTCTGTAAAGATTTTCAGTCTCAGAAGCCCATAGAGACGGTTCTACACTGTCCTGTAGGGTAACTAGGGGGTCAGAAGTGACTCAATGGCCAGGAGTCTTGTTTTGTTTTTCAAGAAAGGATAGAAGCATATTGGCCATTGCCAGGTAGCTAGGGACATGGGTTCCTAGTGGGTACAGGATTTTAGGTTGAGGTGATAAAAATTCTGGAAGTAGACCATGGTGACAGTTGCATGACATTGTAGATGTTCTTAATGACATTGAATTCATTGTGCACTTTAAAAACCACTTGCTGTCAAGTTAAGTCCAACTCCTGTCCAGCTCATAAGGCTGCTCAGTCTCGCCGACTTGTTCTTTGCCCACTTCTTCATCACCCACTGTCTTGGAGCCTGGTGATACTGTCAGATAAGCATTGGGTGGCTGGCCTCAACGTGGGCTGTGCAAACCCACAGCCCCTGTGCTGGAGAAAGGGAAGGTCAGCTGCTCCCATGCTAATGTATCTTCCCAGAAACCCTATGGAGAATGGCAGTAGGGTTTTGAAATGACCTGGAATGGTTGCTTGTTGACTGAGAAATCTCAGTTGGGTGAAAAGCAAACTTCCTTCTTTGCAGGCAGGGCCAGCCACACTTGTGATGGCTGCTCCTTGTCTAGGTGTGTCTTTTCCTGGACCTCTCCTCCAGCCCCAGGCTTGGTTCTTGCTTTCCTCAGCACTGGGCGTGCTCTCCTTGACATGGCTCTTTGTCTTCTTCCTCAGAAACATCTTTCCAACTGTGCCTTTCTGGATAATATTCTATTCATCCTTTAGGACTCAGATTGTCCCTGAGCAAAGCATTGCATTTCTTTGAAGCCACAGTATCTGTTAGCTCCCTCATCCCACACAGGTGCTCATTTCCCCAATGGCCATCGAGTCTTAGTAGAATGTGTGACCTTGAGGCACCCACCAGCTGATTCACAAAGGGCTATCTCAGGGGGTATTGTTAGCTACTGCTTCCACTCCTGTAAGGAGCCCTGGTGGCAGACTGGCTATGTATCAGACTGCTGGCCTCAAGTTCAACAGTTAGATACCACTAGGCCCCCAGAGGGAGAAAGACCAGGCTTTCTATTCTCACAGGGAGCATTCTATGCAGTCCTATAGGTTCGTGAAGAGGCAGAATTCACTTGACCGTGGGGAGTTTGGGCCCCTCACTGAGATGATCTTAGGTAGCCTAATGGTGCAGTGGTTCAAGTGCCAGTGGAAAAGGTTGTTTCATGTCCAGCAGGAGCTCCAGGAAAGAGAAGGCCTGGCGATGTGCTCCTGAAGAGATGGCAGTCTAGGAAGCCACCTAGGGCAGCGCCATCCTATCCCAGGGCTTGGTATGGGTCAGATTTGACTGAAGCCATAACAGGGGCTTTCCCCTAAATTTCTTCCAGATCAACTGCTTATGTGAAGTCCTTACACAAAGAGAATGAGTCATACATGGACTGCTGGTTCATGTCCTGCATCTGCCCAACCATGTGGAGTTCCTCTCCATCTTTCCAGCTCTGATAGCAAGAGCCTCTTTTCTCCCCACCCTGTGGAAGGACACACAGGCTTTGTCACTTTCCTAGCAGCCTGAGCTCAGTAGCATCATACTCAGAGAAAAGAAGACATTTGTCTTTTCTGTGCCCTGTCTCCTGCTTCTTACTGGGGGTCACCCTCTTGAAATTGTTATATGTTTTTGGGGGTTTTGGTATATGAAACCCAGGCTTGATGAACCTATAGAGACAACAGGTAGAATAAGGGTTTGGGGGGGGGAGTACAGAGGTGGTAGGGGGTAAAGGGGAGATGATGTTAAGGAGTTCAGAAAGAAAAAGAATGTCTGGAAACTGATTGTGATAGCAGTTGTCCAATTTTGGTTGACGTGATTGAGCTATGGAATTATATGATATATATTAACTCCCACTTAATAATTAATTTAAAAGACAAAACAAAACAAAATCTTTAGAAGGGGAGATAGCTTCATCTTTCGTTCTTGGAGCAACTGCTGGCTTTGAACCACTGACCTTGCAGTTAGCAGGTCAATGCGTAGCAGAGAGATAAGGAGACACACAATCAATGCATGGAGTGTTGAAGCAGCCCAAGCACATCCTTCAATATCTTGTAGAACAACAGTTTTACCTCTATCCACAAATATTACACCTCTTTAATTTGGGGGCGGCATCACTGCCCTCTGGTGGGGGTAGGAGACCCAGTCTTGCTCCTGGAGAGCTGCTGCTGGATTTGAATCGCCAAACCAGTGGGCCGCAGTTCCACACTCAACCACTACCCCACTGGGGCTCAGCCCTCTTTAATTTTTTATAGACTATTTTTAAGAGCATAAAGACACAAGTTGATTATTGGTGGCTCATGCTGATAGAAAGGGAGCTGGAAGAAATATAGCCCACACAAGTTATAGCTAATAGGAAAGCACTGGGCATTGTCTTAGTTTCGTAGAGATGTAGTAGCAGAATGCAAGCAGTACCTGGACTATTAATGAGTGGCATTACTGAGTCTGTCTTATGTCAAATTTGTAAGTAAATTGGAGCTGTTAAGTGTGGCTTGTATCAAATATCAGTTCATCAGGTATTTGACTTAGTTTATAATATTTATGAGAAAGGGTAAACAATATTGCTACAAAGTCATAGAAACATTTATTAACCAGAAATATCAAAATACACAGTTCCTTGGCACATCCTACATGTATGTGGTACTTTTATCTCTCAAATCCACCCCCATGGGAGTGCATAAAACCACCACCCGCTCTGTGGGTAACTGTCTCAGACACCCCAGATCTATGGGGCCGCTCTGTGTTAGAATCGACTTGATAGCAGTGAGATTGTGCTAATTCATCCCTGAAATAATTCTGTGCGCTTTGAATCACACCCCACAAATGTAGCATTTTTGGAATCCCTCAGGGGATTCCAATTGTGTTTCTTTTTCATGTTCTTTTGGGCTTGAAGGGAACTAAGTCTTAAGAGGCGGGAGTAGGACTGTAGGCTGGATGGGTGGAATAGGTGTTCCAGTGACATTCTCAGAGGGTAGCACTTGCTGCCCTCAAAGATTAAGGAAGGTGATTGTAGTCATTAGTAAGTTCAAGAAGAGTACTGGGGGTCTAAGTGGAGGGAGGGTGTTTTGAGAGTGATGACGGCAACACGGGTGCAAATGTGGCCTGCATACAATTGACGTATGTATTGATCATGATGGGAATTGTGTGAGCCCCCAATAAAATGATTTATAATAAAAGGGAGGGGAAAGAGGAGCTTATACCAATGGCGCAAGTAGAAAATATTTGGAAATGAAGATGGCAACATGTGTACAAATATGCTTCATGCAAATGATGTATGGATGTATAGAATATTATAAGAGCTGTAAGAGCCCCCAATAAAGTCATTGGACAAACAAATAAAGTTCAGGGAGAAAGAAAATGTTTTGAAACTGAGTGTGGTTACAATTTTACCGTGCTTGATGTAACTGAACTACAGAATGTTATGACACCTGTGAGAACTCCCAATAAAATGACTTAAAACAAATTCTTGGTGTGATAGGCCTTTCTGCTTTGTCACCACTCTGGTTTTCTGAATTCCCAAGGTGGATTCATGATGGCTCTTCTCAAAGGACACAGAATGATTCGAGGAGCTTATTATTAAGTGCCCTGGGGACATAGTGGGTAGGTGGTGTGGTGGGCTGCTCTCTAAAGACTCCACCGTTGGAAATCACCAGCCACTCAGGGAGAGGGAGAGACCCGGTTTTCTCCTCCCATGAAAAGTGACAGCCCCACAGATTCACAGGGGCCAGTTCACAGGGGTCACTCAGAGTCAGTACTGACTCGATGGCCATGAGTTTTTATTTTTACTATGAAGAAATTTAAAGAGAATTGTAGCCCTGCTCTACAAATATAACTTACAAGTCATTTTCTTTTAGTTTTGTTCTTCTTCAGCTTCCCATCTTTCCGTAGGTCATGGGGGAGTGCCTGTAGGTTTACATCAGGATGGGGGGCGAGTTGCAGTCCTTTGGGTCTTCACCGTGCTTGAGTGGCACAACTCACCCAAGGAGGGAGCTTCATGTATAGCTGGGGAAGCACAGATGCACCTAAGATTCTTCAGAAATGTCTCTGAGGGTGGCAACCTCCACTGTGTTTCCAATGACGAACTTCTTACTGACCTTGTCTTTGGCACATGGTCAGTGCAGTTTGTGACTCGATAGGCTCACGTGGCATCAGCCCTTTGGGGCCTGACTGTTGATTCTCCTTTTCTCTGTCACCTTGGAAACGAGGATGTGTGAGGTCCACGTTACTGTCCGAGCTGACCTTCCTGCCTTGAATTTAACTGACTCATCATATTCCTTAAGCAGTCACTGTGTGCTGATTAGACTTAATTTTTTTTAAAAAAGTTTATGGAGGGATAATTACCACATCATACGATTCAATAGTTCAATCATATTAAGGGGAGTTGGTCAATCATCATCACAGTAAACTTGGAAACATTTCCTTCCTTCTTGTACCCACTGATGCTGACTCCCCACTCCCCTACAATCTCCCTTCTATGCCCCTAGGCCAGTTCCAATCCAGTTGTTTTCTTCATAGATGCACCAATTTTGGATTCTCTATACAGAAAAATATACAAAACAAAGACAAAAATTTTAAAAGGATCCAGTAATAATGACCAAAGAAAATAGAGAAAAAGCCCAATTGAAAAGAAAGCAAAGCATATTTTAAAAATCAGAATAACTTCTAACTGGATCCAAAGGAATTTTTTTCAGGATAAAATGTTACATTTCAGATTAACTTGAGTTGCTAAACTCCACCTTAAAATTTTCTTTGTTGAACTAAAAATTGTATTGTTGTAAATGAGGGGGAGTTTCAGTTGGAGAGCCAAAGCCCATCTCTAGATAACAGACTTGCCCTGCCTGTCACAGGGAGGAGACGAACCAGTCAGGGTGCAGTGTAGCAATGATGAAACATACAATTTTTGTCTTGTTCTTCAGTGCTCCCTCCCCCCCCCCCAACCCTATCATGATCCCAATTCTATCTTACAAATTCGGCTAGACCAGAGGATGTCCACTGATACAGATGGGAGCCAGAAACAGGGAATCCAGGACAGATGATCCCTTCAGGACCGGTGGTGAGAGTGGCTATACTGGGAAGGTGGGGTAGAAAGGGGGGATTGACTATAAAGATCTTCATATAAACTCCTCCCTGGGGTATGGACAATGGGGAAGTGGGTGAAGGGAGACATCAGGCAGTGTAAGATATGACTATGTAATGATAATTTATAAATTATCAAGGGTTTATGAGGGAGGGGGGAGCGGAGAGGGAGGGGAAACATGAGAAGCCAATGCTAAGGGCTTAAATAGAAAGAAAATGTTATGAGAATGATGAGGGCAATGGGTGTACAAATGTGCTTGACACACAATGGACTTATGTGTTGATTGTGATAAGAGCTGTATGAGCCCCCAATAAAAGGATTTTTAAAAAAACCTGTAAGAAGAACCTTAAAAAAATGCTCTTTGTCTGATTTTGGAGGTCTGGTGGCATAAAAGTTACAAGTTGAACTGCTACCAGCAAGGTTGACAGTTCAAGACCACCAGCCAGCTCCATGGAAGAAAGCTGAGGCTTTCTATCTCCTTAAAGAGTTACAATGCTGGAAACCCACGGGGGTAGTTCTACCTTGGTCTAGAGTCAGAATTGACTCATTAATAGTGAATTTGATTTGGTTTTGTCTGATATTAAAGCTATTTGCATTTCTGCACATTGGTCAGTGGGGATTTCCCATAGATTCAATCCATATAGGGACCCTGAAAAAGGGTTTGGGGCTTCTGCCATCATCCATAACTAAATCAAAAAATTTAAATCATTTTATTGGGGGTTCATACAACTCTTATCACAATCCATCCATCCATCCATTGTATATCAAGCACATTTGTACACTTGTTGCCCTCATCATTCTCATAATACTTTCTATATAAGCCCTTGATATCAGACTCTCATTTTTCCCTTCCCTCTCTGCTCCCCTCTCCCTCATGAATCCTTGATAATTTATACATTATTATTACTTTGTCATATCTTACACTGCCTGATGTCTCCCTTCACTCACTTCCCCATTTTCCACACCCTAGGGAAGAGGTTATATGTAGATCCTTTAATCAGTTTCCCCTTCTACTTTACCTTCACTTCACCCTCCCACTATTGCCCCTTTCAGCACTGGTCCTGAAGGGATAACCTAGTCTGGATTCCCTATGTTTCTGGTTCCTATCTGTACCAGTGTACATCTTCTGGTCTGGCCCTATTTGTTAGGTAGAATCAGGATCAGGACAGTGGGGAGGAGGGAGGAGGGGAGGGAAGAAGGGAGCTTTGAGGAACTAGAGGAAAGTTGTATATTTCACCATTGTTACACCGTACCCTGACTGGTTCATCTCTCCCCCCCCATGACCCTTCTGTAAGGGGATGTCCTGTTACCTGCAGATGGATTTGGGATCCCCAACCTGTACTCCCCCCATTTACTAAGCCAAAAAATTTTGGGGGGCATCACTGCCCTCTGGTGGTTGTGGGAGCTACCCAGCCTTGCTCCTGGAGACCCGCCACTGGATTTGAACCGCCAAGCCCATCGGCCGCAGTCCCATACTCAGCCACTATTCCACCAGGGTTCAGTCCTAAGCCAAATTTATATAAACAAATTTTCTCTATCTAATTGGGATGGCATTTGGGATGGACTACTTGACAACCTAAATCAGTGGTTCTCAACCTTCCTTGTGCTATGACCCTTTAATATAGTTCCTAATGTTGTGGTGACCCCCAACCATAAAGTTATTCTCATTGCTACATCATAACTAATTGTGCTACTGCTATGAGTCAGGCGATCCCTGTGAAAGTGTCATTCAACCCCCCCAAAGGCTTGAGAAACACTGATCTGAACCACTCTGAGATTTCTCTGCCTCCTCATAAACCCAGGAATTGGACGAAGGTCCCCAAATCTTTCACATTAACCTGGCATTCAAGGTAGGGACCTCTTTTTAAAAAATCATTATATTGGAGACTCATACAACTCCCACCACAATCCATATATATGTACATTGCATGCAAAACACATTTGTACACTTGCTGCCATCATCATTCTGAAAACATATTTTTCCACTTAAGTCCCTGGTAACAGCGCATCGTATTTCCTCTCCCTTCCCACTCTTCCTCCCCCATGAATCCTCAATAATTTATAAATTATCATTATTTCATCATATCTTACACTGTAGAGCGTCTCCTTTCACCCACTTTCTTGTTGCCCTCCAAGGAGGAGGCCATGGTAGGAACCTCCTTCCCTCATCACTAAGTCATTGGTTTGTAGCGTTTTAATTGTTTCCCACTATCTACATAAGGCCCTTTGGCCCTAGTGTCCCATAGCTTGAGGCACAAAAATCTTTATAAAGAACATCCAAACTCGCAGATTCGGAGATCACCAATGTGTGTGATTAAGCATCAATCCCTTCACTGCCACTGTGTCCATTCTGACTCAGAGTGACCCTGCAGGACAGGCTAGAACTAGCCCCGTGGGTTCCCCAGACTTTGTACAGGAGGAGAAGCCCTGTCTTTCTGCTGTGGGGCAGCTAGTAGCTTCCACCTCGCTGCCTTGTGGTTAGCAGCCCAAACTGGAACCACTATGCCCCCAAGGTTCCTCCAGATTAAGCCTGAGGATATCTTTTTTGGACCAGCCACACGATCTCTGTCATTTCCTATTATCTCATTCCCAACCAACGTCACTCATGCTGTCATGTAGGTGATCTCTTAAGTGTGTTCCCTCTGAACTAGATGGACCCCACATACTCCACACTGTCTGACCATGTAGCCCCTGGTCATTGTTCTGGGGTTGCCATTGTTATTAGAAGTCCGGGCCTTGCATAAGCAGACACGTGGACTCTGCATGTCACCAGGCCTCACTGCTTTCCTTTTTCCTGGCTTCCTCGGTAGGGGGTGGAGGGGCTGGGGGGAGGGGTGGGGCTCTGTCTGATCTTGGGAGAGCACTGCCTTTCTCTTGAGCTTCACCTCAAGCCTGCAGGTTCTTCCTGAAAAGCCTCCAGTCCTTTCATCTTCTCAGAGACCCACCTGGGTCTTCAAGAGACAGGAAGAACAAGCCTAGAAAGTTTACAGAATAATTCCCTCTTCTGCTCTCTCACACAGGTTTCCTGAGAAAATAAGGTAAAGAGACATTGGCTTCGTGATAATGGAAGGCAAGAACCCTGGGAGTGCAGTGGGTAAGTGCACAGTTATGAGCCAGAAAGATTGGCTGTCGGATTCAGCAGTGTGGCAGGAGAAAGACAGAGCATTCTGCTTCTGTCAACATCACAGCCTTGAAAACCCTACGGGGCACTTCCATTCTGTCCTGTAGAGTCACTTAGAACCAGAATGGACTCTACGCTAGTGAGGCTTTTGTTTGTTTTTGTATGTGAGAAGGAGGGGGTGGGGTAGAGAGAAGGAAAAACAAAACAAAACCACAACTGTATACTGTAAAATATTAGTGAGCCGCGCAGTCTAAAATAAAACAGAATTGACAATGGGCATTTTGAACAAAGAAGGACAGAAGGAGAAATCTGTACAAAGGCACTGGGTGGGGCTCTGTGGAGTCTACAGCAGCCCTGACTTCACAGGATGCCAGAAGCTGTGCCTTCCACCCACAACCCGTCACCCCAGGACCCCATCCTCCCCCGTGACTTCTTAATGCCGAGGAACCCTTTGTTCCAGCTGACACCATGCACACACACCCCCTCAGCAGTCTTGAAAGACCTGGAGTAGGAGTACAAGCTGTTCCTTCTCTGAGTAAGTGGCCATAATTCATTGGCAATGACACCTGTCTGCAAAAGGTAATGTCATAGGACATGCAAAGAAAAAGAGCGCTTTTCATCTTTCAGCTACAAAGGAAGTGAGCTGTGTCCGGGAGAGATGGTGTAGCTGGGAAGAGGCCCAGAGTGCGGCTACACTCCCCAGTGCAGGACAGGCTGGATAGACCAGCTCAGAGCCTCACCAGACTTCCCCGGGGGAAAGGGAAGCACAGAAGCTGGAAGAGAAGCGCAAGGTCTTGGTCTGCAAAAACGAATCTCTTCTGGATTTAGAGAACCTAGCTGTTTCTCTCTCCCAGTCCTGCATGGTACTGCAATAACTAGAAAGGAGAATCAGAACATTTCCTTGGGGAGTATAATGTTTCATCGAAAGGCAGCAAGGTGCCTGGTGATACGATGTGTCCGGGGACAGGAAGAATGGGGGTCTGAAGCAGGTTGCAGATGAGGTAGTGAAAGGGTTGGGAAGGGGAGGTAGGAGGGGCATGCATGTGATGAAGGCTCAAGTGTGGTGGGTCTTGTCTGACTGCACCCACTTTCTTCACTCCATAAAACCCAGGAATGCTGTTGTGAAGTTGAAGCGACAATCCCCAAAACTACGCTACATCTGTCACAGCTGGAATGTCAGCGGTCCCCAAGACTGCCCCTCCACTGGAGACTGCACTAGAAAGCTGCTCTAGTCATGGCTATGGTGTATCTCAGGCTAAGCTAGCAGATTAAGAATGGCCAAGGGAAGGGACACATAGCAGAGCATCCAGGAAAGTTCCAAGACCAGAGCTGCTTCAGCTGGCCTTTCCCATGGAATTCCGGTTAACGGTACTTTTGTACCATTTTTTCCCTGAAAATAAGACCGACCCATAAAATAAGCCCCAGCAGGATTCCTGAGCATTTGGGCAATAGAAGCCCTTCCCTGAAAATAAGACCTAGTGATGGACGTGGCTACACAGCATGTCTGCACAATTCCTACATTTTATCAGGGAACGGTGACAAAGACAGGGAGCCCTTCTCATCTGCCCCATCGTGACCTATCTGCAGACTCTTGATAATGCAATCAACAAGCCATTCAAAGACCATTTGCGCATGGAAATTAATGACTACATTGAAAATAGAATGACAAGAAATTAGCATGGAAACTTTGTGCATCGTAGCCTGCAAGAGGTTATGATTTGAGTGAAGAATTCATGGGTTAAAATCACTGACAGTGGGGAAAGCGGCCCCACCACTCCTGCCCGCAACCCACCTTGGGCTTGGCGCCAACAGCTGACTCCTGCCCTCCGCCAGACCCCAGTCACAGGATGCGCAAAGGAGACCCCTACAAGCCACGGGGCAAGATGTCATCCTCATACACCTTCTTCATGCAGACCTGCCAGGAAGAGCACAGGAAGGACTCCTCGGTCAACTTTGCCGAGTTTTCCAAGAAGTGCTTGGAGAGATGGAAGACCATGTCTGAAAAGAAAAAGTCCAAGTTTGAAGATATGGCAAAAAGTGACAGGGCACGCTATGACGGGGCATGAAAAATTATATGCCTCCCAAAGGTGATAAGAAGGGGAAGAAAAAAAGATTCCATTGCCCCTAAAAGACCACCATTTGCTTTCTTCCTGTTCTACTCAGAACGTTGCCTAAAGATCAAAAGTGAATGCCCAGCCTTGTCTATTGGGGATGCTGCAAAAAAATGGAGTGAAATGTGGTCTGAACAATCAGCCATAGGTCAACAACTCCATGAACAGAAAGCAGCCGAGCTAAAGGAGGAACATGAAAAGGATATTGCTGCTCACCGTGCCAAGGGCAAAAGTGAAGTAGGAAAGAAGGGTCCTGGCAGGTCCACAGGTTCAAAGAAGAAGAATGAACCTGAAGATGAAGAGGAGGAGGAGGAGGAGGATGAAGATGAGGAAGAAGAGGATGAAGATGAAGAATAAGTGGCTATCCTGTAATAAGGTATGGAGTATATATGTGTGCTCAGGCAATGGTTCAGCTAAGAATATGAATTCAAGTTCAGCCCAATATTAGCTTAAGTAAAAAAAAAAAGACTACAGAATGTTGTATAGTTCATCAGGTTCTTGGTAGAGAAAATATTTTTTAAAAATGCAGGTTGTGGGAAGAGGCCCAGGTAGTAGGACAGGGGCCAGACCAAATCCAGGGCTACATATGTTAGCCAACTAGAGTGGGGGGACGGGGGTGGGGGTGGGGCAGATGGTGATGTGTAGAGAGGAAATGGGGTACTAACCCACCCAAGGGGAGCATATTGGTTATATCTCCAGAGGGAAAGTGGTGACCCAGGATGTGAAAGCAGCGTGATGGCATGGAGCGGGGAACCAGTGGAGGGGTCTGAGCACACAACCCCTATCCCAACTACAGTGTCAGCTGCCTCTCCACCAAGGGAATTTGTCTTGGAGGTCAGCACTGAAGCGTGTAGCTTGGGGAGTGAGAGTTGCTGACCAGAGCATATGAGAACAAATGAAGGTGGAGGAAGAGAGAATGGAGTGCATCCTGGCCCACTGAGCTTTCAGGACGATATTCCCACTCAGAACAGCCGATGCACAGGGAGGGTCATATGGCCGGCCCCACTATGAAATATGGCTACCCTCGCTGACCCAAGGCCTTTTGGAGTCAAAAATGGAGAAACAACGCAACCACACCATGGCAAAACACTAAGAGTGTGCAACAGAGCATGGAGTTCCAGATAGAGTGCCAAGGATATACTTTGGGGCCAGGGTGTGGTACCCCATCTGACTCAACCAGGGGATACTCCTGGAGGTCAATGAACAGACTTTGAACTATTTACAGGTTTTTTATATTGTTATTATTTTTATTTTTTTAACATATATATGACATTGGGGTGGGTTCTTTGTTGTTATCATTGTTTTATTTTCTTTGATTACTTTATTTTAGGATGCTTTTTTAAATGCGCATCATTACCTCTGCAGATCTATCTAGATAAGATAGGCTGAACAAACAATCTGGAGGCAAAAACAGTGGAATTGACGGTTCCAGGGCAGGGGGACAAGGGAGAAGGGGAGGAGGGGGAAAGGAGGTGGTGTTGACCAGCCCAGGGATAAGGGAATAACAATTGATTCAAAATCAGTGACAAGGTGGGTGTGAGAAGTCTGACAGGGATTAATGAAGAGTAATGTAACAGAGAGAAAATACTGAAACCCAAATGGAGACTGAGCATGATAATGGGACAAGAGGAAAGTAAAAGGAAATAGAGGAAAGACCTGGGGGATAAAGGGCATTTTTAGAGGTTTAAATATAGGCATGTACATAAGTGAATATATTTATATATATTGATGGGGAAATAGATCAACGAGCATATACTTATAGGGTTAGTAGTAGGATAGCAGATGGGCATTGGATGTTCACTCAAGTACTTCCTCAGTGCAAGAATATTTTGTTCTATTAAATTGGCATTCCATGATGCTCACCTTCCCGACACGATCACTGAAGACAAATGTGTACATAAACAAAGGTGGTGAAGAAAGCTGAGGGTGCCCAGCTATCAAAAGATGTAGCGTCAGGGGTTTTAAAGGCTTGAAAGTAAACAAGCAACCATCTAGCTCAGAAGCAACAAAGCCTTCATGGATGAAGCACACCAGCCTGTGGGACCAAGAGGTGTCAAAGGGATCAGTTATCAGGCTTCAAGAACTAAAAAGCATAACATTGCATGCTCACTTTCCTGATATGCTCGTTGATGACAAATGTCAGCAGCAAATGGATAAGCAAATGTGGTGAAGAAAGCTGATGGTGCCCGGCTGTCAAAAGAAAGTGTCTGGGGTCCTAAAGGCTTGAGTAAACAAGCGGCTATCCAGCTCAGAAGCAACATGGAAGAAGCACACCAGCCTGTGTGACCATGAGGTGTCGAAGGTGTCCAGTGTCAGACATCAAAGAACTAAAATTATATCATTATAAATGAGGGGGAGTACAGATTGGGGATCCGAAGTCCATCAATAGGTGAACTGACATCCTCTTACAGAGGGGTTGCAGAGAGGAGATGAGCCAGTCAACGTACAGTGTAGCAACAATGAAATATGCAACTTTCCTCTAGTTCTCAAATGCTTTCTTTCACCCACTATCATGATCCCAATTCTACCAGAAAAATCCAGGTAGATCAGGGGATGTACACAGTTGGAAACATGGGGTATTTAGGATAGATGATCCCTAAGGACTAGTGGTGGGAGTGGTGGAATAGAAAGGGGGAACCAGCTGAGCCTAGTGGCATAGTGGTTGTGTGCGAGACTGCAGCCCACAGGGTTGACGGTTCAAATCCAGCAACAGCTCTCCAGAAGCAAGGGCTTCCTACTCCCACCAGGGCAGTGATGCCACACCAACAAAAAAAAAAAAAAAGAAAGAAAGAAAGGTGGAACCAATTTCAGGGATCTATATATAAAACCTCTTCTCTGGGGTATGGACAACAGGGAAGTGAGTAAAGGGACACAGTGTACAATATGAAAAGTAATAATCATTTGTAAATTTTTAAGGGTTCATGGAGGAGGGGGAGGAGGGGGAAGGGAAATAATGAGCTGGAACTGGGGGCCTAAGTGGAGGGAGGACGTTTTGAGAGTGATGATAGCAACAAGTGTACAAATGTGGCCTGCTTACAATCGATGTATGTATGAATCATGATGGGAGTTGTATGAGTTCCCAATAAAATGATTCTTTAAAAAAAGGTGGTGAGGGGGAAAGAAGAGCTTATACCTAGGGCTCAAGTGGTATGCAATATGTGTACAAATATGCTTGATACAAATAATGTATTGAATGTTATAAGAGCTGTAAGAGCCCCCACTAAAATCATTGAAAAAAATTGAAAAAAAAATGCAGGTTGTAGTTTTTTGAGGGGCAACCACATAGTTAGATCATAAAGCTTCTGATGTTGAGTGTTTCCAAACTATTTAATGGTTCTTTAATTTCTTGACTTATGTGTGGTGGCACAGCAAAGTCCTAGGAATAGGTATCAATAGGAAAGTTTGGGGTTTTTAAGATGTTTCATTTTGTTTTTTAAAAAATTTTGGGGGCTGAGCCCAGGTGGCGTAGTGGTTGTGCACGGGACTGCGGCCCACTGGGTTGGAGGTTCAAATCCAGCAGCAAGGCTGGCCCTCCTACTCCCACCACCACAGGGCAGTGATGCACCCAAAACAAACAAATGAAACAAAACAAAAAACAAAAATAAAATGACCATATAAAAATTTTTGTAATAATATTATGTATATTAAAAAAATCACTGACAGTGTTGTTAACAATGTACCCTGAGCAGGTTACATGGATTAGAGCTTCTCATTTAATGAGAGTTCTATTGTTCAACATGAGAGATTGAGACCAATGGTTTTAAAGGAAATAGAGTCAAAAGAAATTCAGGATGAAATTGGGGGTTTGGAGAGTTATGATGGTGTTCCAGAAGATGACTTAACTATACTTGAATAAATGTAGATTTTGTACTCTACTTAAAAAACCACACCCTCTGAAAATAAGCCCTAGGTCCTAGGGTGTCTTTTTGAGGAAAAATAAATATAAGACCTTGCCTTATTTGGGGGGGGGGGACATGGTAGTATCAGTGTGTGGCCACACATGAACCATTGCCAACAGAGGAAGTGCACTTGAGCCTTGGGATTTAGAATCTTTAGTGGGCAGTCTATCCTGGGCGGACAGTGGGACTGACCTTACCCCGCAGGTCCTCTACAGATTGAGCTGATATTACAGGATCCAGAGTCCTCACCACAAATCACGCAGTTAGCCTTACCCCGTGGTCCCCAGGCAAACAAAAACACTTTTTTCAGGTACAGAACTCCAAGGTCCCAGAGATCACCTCCCCTGGTATGAGGGCAAAGTTAAATTCTTGACTCTATAAGCCAAAAGCCATATTCACTGCCATTGACTTGATTCAATCTCGGAGGGACCCTGTAGCTCAGAGTCGCAGGGCCCCCTCTGGGTTACCAAAGCTGTGGAGCTTTACTGGAGTGGAAAGCCCCATCTTTCTCCCACCTTGCTGTATAGCTGGCCATATAATTAAATGAAATACTTCATAGGAAAGCACTTGGACTGACCAGGCCCTCAACAAATCTTGAGTCTACCTTCTTCATAGGCTCTGTGGAACTGCTGGATATGTGCACAGGAGGACAAAACAAATCACCTAGCAACCCCATTGCCATGCAGTTCGTTTCAGCTCTTAGGAAAGAGTCAAACTTGGCGCACAGGATTTCCGAGGCCATCCATCTGGACAGAACCTAATTGCCACTGCGGGTGGGTTTGACTCTTGGGCTAGCATCTCAGCACTTAACCAGTGCCAAAATGAGCAACCTTTCCAGATGCACTCTACATCTTTCTCCCGTGGATCAGAAGGTGGCTTCAAACTGTCGACCTTGAGGTTGGCAGCCCAGCGCCTAATGCATCACACCACCAAGGCTCCCCACAAAAACTTCTCATGAAGGGAATTACAGAGCAGGACATGAGAGGCGCTGTGGAAGGTTAACACAAGTCTGTTCCTGAAAGAGTCCCTGGTCCATGCAGATAGTCCATGCATTTGGTTGCTAATTGAAAGGCGGATAGTTTTAGCCTAGCCAGAGGTACCTTGAAAGAAAGGTTTGGTGACCTCCTTAGATAAACCAGCCAGCCAAATGGCATGCCGTTTTACTCTGACTGATGCAGGGTGGCCAGCCTTCAGACTTGACTAGGTGGCCTGCGCTGGACAGGCTCTGAGGGTGACCAGAACTAAAGGTTGGAAGGAAGACGCCTTGGTCCTGAGTGAAGGGAAACTGTACTGTGAGGGATCTCTTAGACCCTGCCTCAAGCAGGGATTCAGACTGTGTTCGAATCCTCTAAAAGGCCTGCCAAACCCCAGGCTCCCGAGTGGGAGTGGAAAGCGTGGGATAGAGAATGAGAGTCCCTCTTATCAGTCACCCACGCCAGCCGTCCCTCAATGCTGTGAACATTTTAGGAGGTACATTAAAATGCAGCCAGGCACAATAAGACCTAGTTGGAGGTTTAAAATACAGCTTCTCAGATGACTATTTAGTTGGGTGCTTTAATATGCTTAAGTGCAAAGCAGAATTTAATATGTAGTCTAAAGTACACATTAGCAATTTCATAAGTGGTCTAAAATTGCAGAGTACATGAGGGGAGGGTGGGTTAGGATGGGGGTGGGGGGAGTGAGGGAACCAAAATACCAGAAACTTCACAATCTTTTTTTGTATAGTCCCATACAGTAGGGGCTCTTACTACTTTAAAATAATAATAATAGTAATTTTTCATTTTTATTGAGGTAGAATTCACATCACATAAAATGAACTCCTCTAAAGTGGCCCTTTCAGTGGCATTAGGTCCACACACAGTATTGGGAAGCTATAATTTCTTTTCTTTAAATCATTTTATCGAGGGCTCATACAACTCCCATCACAATCCATGCATACATCCATTGTATGCAAAGCACATTTGTACATTTATTGCCATCATTATTTTCAAAACATCTTCATTCCGCTTCATTCTTGGTATTAGCTCTTCATATTTCCCCTCCCTTCCTGCTCCCTTTCCCTCATTAACTCTTATTTATAACTTATTGTTACTTTGTCATATCTTACACTGCCTAATGTCTTCCTTCACCCGCTTCCCTGTTGTCTGTACACCAGAAAGGAGGCCATATGTAGATCCTTGGAATCAGTTCCCCCTTTCTACTCTTACTTTCCCTCCACCCTCCTGGTATCACCACCCTCTCCACTGGTCCTGAAGGGATCATCTGTTCTGGATTCCCTATGTTTCCGGTTCCTATCTGTACCAGTGTACATCCTCTGGTGTAGCCAGATTTGTAAGGTAGAATTGGGATCATGATAGTTGGGGGGAGGAAGCATATAAGAACTAGAAGAAAGTTGCATGTTTCATTATTGCTACAGTGCACCCTGACTGCCTGTCTTCTCCCTGTGACCCTTCTATAAAGGGATGTCGCTTCACCTATTGACAGACTTTGGGTCCTCAATCTGTATCCCCCTTCATTTGTAATGACACAATTTTTAGTTCTTTGATGCCTGATCCCTGATCCCTTCTATGCCTCGTGGTCGCACAGGCTGGTGTACTTCTTCCATGTGGACTTTGTTGCCTCTGAGTTAGATGCTGCTTGTTTCCCGTCAAGCCTTGAAGAGCCCAGATGCTGTATATTTTGATACCTGGGCTCATCAGCTTTCTTCACCACTTTTGCTTATGCACACATTTGTCTTCAGTGACCGTGTCAGGAAGGTGAGCATCATGGAATGCCAAGGTAATAGAACAAAGTGTTCTTGTATTGAGGAAGTACTTGAGTGGAGGTCCAATGCCCATCAAGCAGCCATCATTTCTATCACAGTGGAGAAGCATTTTCATCTGGCCTAAAGGAAGTATTCATTAAGCTGTTGTCCCCGACTCTCTGGTCATCAGTTCTTGTCAACAACTAATCTGCTTTCTGTCCAGATAGGTTTACCTATTCTGATCCTCTTTCTCTTGTGTGCCTTTCCTATGGCTTAATGTAAGCTTGTGTGTTTCTCTGGACTCCAGATGATGCCTGCTGCTTTGAAAGAATTCAGAGGCTGACAATATGTTGGAAAGGACCCGGCAAGGTGTTGGGAAAAGAAGCACTACTAGATAGGACCTAGTTTTGTAGAACCAACACGAGTCAAGCTAGGACTGAGCTCTATCAAGATATGCCTAAGCCGGGGGCTTTTTCTTCATCTAAAAAACAAAACACAACAAACCCAGCTGCTCGTTGTGCCTCGGATCTCCTGGCTGACAGATGAAGTTCTTGAACTTATTTCATAAATGTTTTGAATAACACAAAACATCCGATTATAAAGGAAGCTTGACATGCTATTATAAAGCATTAAAGAAATTGGTGGTTAAGTAATAGGAATGCTTTGCTATTAACACATTGAATAACAGTGAGGCTCATAAGCGCTGTCATTTTGAAGTAGTCATGGGGTAAATGATATCATGAACTCTCTGGCACAGATATAATGTCATGTGAAAATATCTCATTTCTCTTGGTGGTAAAGTCACAGGTACACGAATAATACTGCAGTCCATTCCTGACATAATGAAGAGTGAGCGGTCGTTAGACAAATAAAGATGGAAGAGTTCTCCATGCACGTTCATCCTCAGACTGGTGAAGAAACCCCCTCTGGGATCAATCATTTCTAAGCTATTTTCAGCCAGGGACCTCCCTGAGCATCGGACAAAAAGATCTTATGCCAACAGAAAATGCACTTATCATCCCCCTCCCATGTGTTTGAAATGAACTTATTTGTCACCAAAGACTCCAAGTCCATTTCAGTTTTACTTTCCTTCCTTTGTGTCTAGCCACTCAGACCAATATTTCCAGCAAACCAAACTCCATGCCACTGAGTGGACACTGACTCATAGCGAGCCCGTGGCGGTCCCTGACTGTCACGGTCGATGGGAGGAGAAAGCTGTCATTCTCCTGAGGAGCTGCCGGCGGGTCCCACTGCTGGCTATTCAGATTGCAGTCCAACAAGGAACCGTGAAACCAACCGATATTTATGTCCCAGGAATAAGGAATGTGGAAGATTTCTGATCATTTTAAAGGAAGCACACTTGCCCCCAATAAAATGACATATACATATATATATATATATGGGGAGTGAGAAAGAGGAGCTTATACCGAGGGCTCAAGTAGAAAAGATTTGGAAATGAAGATGGCAGCATGTGTACAAATATGCTTGATACAAATGATGTATGACATGTTATAAGAGCTGTAAGAGCCCCCAATAAAATCTTTGGGGGGGGGGGAAGAAGCGCACTTTTAGATAGTTACACAGCCCATCTCAAAAAATTAAATAAACAACCTACCATTATACCCATAAATGTGGCTTTCTTCTCCCCCCCTCCCCATCTTTCTTAATTTCCTCCCCTTCTTCCTGTTCCCACCCCTAGTCCCTGGCCCCCTCAGTGTCATCAAATTCTTGTCCTTTGGTATATAAACCACATTTCTTTTTCCTTATCACAATGATATTACTAAATATTTCTGTCACAGATTGACTGTTTGCTCAGCGTAGTGTTCTCTAGATTTGTCCATCTCTTATGGTATTTGAGTTATCATAGTTTTTTACTGATACATAGTGTGATAGCTAGGTTTATTGTCCTGAGCTGGCCAATAGGGATGTGCGGGATTAATCAGCTTGCAGTTTGATTGGAGGGCAAAGAGATAAATGGCTCTGCAAGGCCTGGCCCCTCTCCCTTGCTCTCTGATGATCGGAGTGTGCTGGGGGATGCTGCTGCTTCACCTAGTCCTCAGCCTCAATCTGTGAACTACATTACCTGTGGGCCAAGCCAACATGTGGATGGCTTGAGGGTCCTTTGAAACAAGTAGAGCTTGAGAGTCCTTTGAAACTTTCTTCACCATGGTGCTGGTGTGTACATCGCTCGAACTTGAGGCTTGTGGATTCTAACGCCTTGCATTGCTTGTGTTCTATATCCTGTTTCACTAAGCTCCTGACCTACTGACTGTTGGTGAGCCAGCCTACTTCTTGCCTCCTGTGGACAGACTGCCTGTTTGCCTCCTTGACCTTGGACCCAGCAGCCTAGTGAGTTGAAGGACTTCCAGTATATTAACTGTTCCACAGAAGTGGAACAGAAGTGCTGTGTGAACAGAAGTGCTAGTTAGCTGTTGCATTCCTTCTCCTGTATAAATCTGTCTATGTATCTATCTATCCATGCATCTATCTATCTAGTCATAAGTGTCCTGGTTTTGTTTCTCTGGGGAACCTTGCCTGACACACATATTTTTCCATTGTATGAATGTACCAATATTTGTTTATCTATTCCTTTGTAATCTGGTTGTTCCCAAGTTTTTGCAATTGTGGAAGTTGCTGCATTAAACATAGGTGTGCATAGTTATTCAGATTGTAGTCTTGATTTCTTTAGGGTAAACACACAGAAGAGAGATTGTTAGATCATAAGGTACTTGTATTTGCATTTTTTAAGTGCCATAGTTATTATACAACTCTATGGTCCCAATAGCAATGTAAAAGCACTCTAATCTTTCTGCCTCCTTTCCAGCATGTATTATTTTTATTGAATTATGCTAAAAGTGTCGGTGTGAGGTGGTTTCTCATTGGTATTTTAATTTGAATTTCTCTTCTTACTAATAAGCTTGAATATTTTCCCATATGGTTGTTGGCCACGTGGCTGACATTTTCACAATCTTGATAGATTGTCTATTCATGTCTTATTATTTTTGGATTTTTCTATTACTGGATTATTTTTATTTTCATGTTCAGGTATAGTTTTCTTTAGATTTTGGAGATTATGCTTTTATCTGATGTATTATTACTGAATATTTTTTCAATCTGAGTATGCTATGTTAATTCTTTTGATGAAGTCTTTTGATAAATGTTTTATTTTTAACAGGTTCCAGTTCTCTATTTTGTCTCCTATAATGTGTTCATTATATTCAGTATATGTTTATGCATTGTATTAGTGTCCTTAAGTTTGCCACTATCTTTCAGTTGATGGTCTTTCTGATTGTGTGATGTATATTTCAGTCTTTGATCCTTTTTGACTTCATTTTTGTACTTGGTATGAATTATTGTGTGGTTTATATTTCAGTCTTTGATCGTTTTTGACTTCATTTTTGTACATGGTATGAATGATGGGTCCTGTCTCATTTTTTTAAAGGTGATAATACAGTTTTTCAAACTGCCCAATTAATGTGTTTTAGTTCTTTTTCAAAGATTACATGTCTATATGTAATGGTTGTATTTCTGGATTCTCAGCTCTTAGTTATTGGTCTTCATATCTATCATTGTACAGTAACAGGCTATTAATTATCTTGGCTATATAATATCTCAAAATCTGGGAGAGGAAATCCTCCTACTTTGTTTTTACTTTTTAATAATGTTTTATTTATTCTGGATTTCTTTCCTTTCCACATAAAGTTGGTGATTAGTTTTTGTGTTTCTTTTAAATACTGTGGTGGAATTTGGATGGAAGTTATGTTGAATTTATAAAGTATTTTTGATAATATGGACAAATTCACAATGTTTAGTCTGCTTATCCAGAAACATGGCAACTTGTTCCATTTGTGTGAGTTTATTTTTATTTCTTGTAGGAGGGGTTTTTTGTATTTTTATTTATTTTTTTTAGTTTTCTTGTATCAGTGTTTAGTTTCCCTAGTAAGAATTATTCCTAGGGCTGAGCCCCAGTGGTGTAAGTGGTTGAGTGCGGAACTGCAGCCCACGGGCTTGGCGGTTCAAACCCAATGGCAGCTGGGTAGCACCCAGGACCACCAGAGGCAGTGATGCCCACCAAAAAAAAAAAAAAGAATTATTCCTAAATATTTTGTCTTTTGTATAGTTATTGTAAATGGTATTGTTCTTTTAGGATATTTTTCAGTATCATCATCTTTAATATACAAGGACCCAATTGATTCATCCATGTTGATCTTTTTTTTTTTTTAACGTGTTGACCTTGTAACTTGCTTTATCTTATAGCTGCCTGATCTTATAACTACACAGTCAAATTTTCTTTGGGTTTTCTCTATAAAGAATTATGTCAACTGCAAATAAAGAGAGTTTTATTTCTTATGTGCCTATGTGGATACCTTTAATATCTTGTTGAATCTTATAGCTCTATTTAAAAGTTCCAAGACTATATTAAATAAGAATAGTGATAAAAGCAACTTTTTCTAGTTTCCATTTGAAAAAGGAATGTTTTCAATTTCTTTCCATTAAGTTAGATGCACACCTTGATTTTGCATATGCGGCTTTTCTCATGTTGAGAAATTTCTCTCTATTCCTATTTTATTGAATTTTTCTATTCCTTTTTTTTGGGGGGTGGGGTGGGCATCACTGCTCTCCGGTGGTGGGAGTAGGAGGC
This sequence comes from Nesogale talazaci, assembly GCA_004026705.1. Lineage (NCBI taxonomy): Eukaryota > Metazoa > Chordata > Mammalia > Afrosoricida > Tenrecidae > Nesogale > Nesogale talazaci. Next base: position 2,036 of record PVJH01016902.1, on the reverse strand, counting down.
CCAGCCCCACTGCTGGAATTGAACCTCCGTCCCAGTGGGCCGCAGTCCCGCGCACAACCACTATACCACTGGGGCTCAGCCCGAATTTTTCTATTCCTATTTTATTGAATTGATGTTGAATTTGATCAAATGCCTTTTCTGCATCGATTGATATAATCATATGGTTCTTTTTTATTTTGCCTATGTACTGAATTACATTTAGTATTATACTATTCTTGCATATTTGTCATGAATTCCATTGATTGTGATGTGTTTTTTTGATGCTTTGTTAAATTCTGCTGGCTAGAATTTTATTGAAGATCTTGGTATGTATATTCATTAGAGATATTGGTCTGTAGTTTTCTTTTTTTTTGGTCTGTAGTTTTCAATGCTAGTGTTGTCTTTGTCTGCTGTAGGCATCAAATTTATAGTTGCTTTGTAGTAAAGTTTGGCAGTATACTGTCCATTTGTAAATTGTGGAAGAGTTTATGTAAAATTGGTACCAAGGCTTTTCTAAATACACTTATCTACAGAAAATAGACATCTTCAGATAAGAAATGATATCATGTTTGTGACACTCTTATACTCACCCATGAATCATTTCCAAGTCCATGGAGCCCAAGTAAAGAACTTTAGTTCCAGATGTCCTTTTCTCATTTAGTATTCTTTATTTATTAGTAGCAGATGCCAGCTATAGAGCCAGGAAGATTTAAAGGAACTTTGATGTTTTGGTTTGTTTTTTCTGCCTACTACATAGGAAAAGAGTAAGCTCCAGGAACAGACTTTTCATCCTTTGCTAATTATTGAAATGTCTATGTGGCCCGGTCCAGGTGCCTAGCCCTTTATTGTGATGAAATAGCTCAGCAGATTTCCTCTACTGATGGAGTGAGGGGGTGATCAGTTCTGAAAAGGAATTTTAAGATGCTAACGCAAAAAGAAAGACGCTCTGGTTTTAAGCATTGGACTGCTATCTGCCAGGTCAGGGGTTCAAACCCACCAGCTGCTCTGAGGGAAAAAGTTCAGGCTCTCTGCCTCTGGGTGAAAGGAGACAACGGATGGTTTAAGATATGCAAGTAATAATAATTTAACATTTATCAGCATTCACGAGAGTGGGAAGGTGGGAGAGGGAGGTTAAAAAGAGGAGCTGATCCCAAGCAGAAAGAAAATGTTTTGAAAATGATGATGGCAACATATGTACAAATGGGTTTGATACAATTGATGCATGGATTGTCATAAGAGCTGTAAAACTCTCCAATAACATGATTTATTAATTAAAAAAAATACAACCTCTGAAACCCTGTAGAAGGTAACAACAAGTTGGTATTGAGTTGATAACAGTGGATCCTTTTTGGTGTTTTTTTTTTTTACAAAAAATGGAAGGAGCCTTGGTGGCAAAGTGGGTTACATGCTGGGCTGTTATCTGAAAAGTCAGCACTTTGAACCCACCAGCTGCTCTGGGAGAAAGACGAGACTTTATGTACCAATAAAGGGTTGTGGCCTCAAAGCCCTTAGAACTTGGAATCCATTCCCTAGCATGGGTTAGTAAAAAAGGCCCAGGTGGTGGACATGGTTAGCTTTGGACTGCTGGGTGCTGGAGTTAGCACCCTGGGGTGGAGTGTGGGGTGGGGTGGCAGTGGGAGTGTGTATCTGCTTCCATTGAGATTGAGGGCTTTGGACACGCTGAGTCTGACTGGCTGTGACTGGGGGTGGTTTCAGCTAGTGGAGTACTCCAAAGGGCGAGGTTATGAGACTGGCCAAAGGAAACATAAATGCGCACTTTCCCTTTCAGAGAAATGGTGGTAAGTACTGACCTTTCTTAGTGGTGAGACATATTCTTTTCATTGTTGTTGAACAGTTTGTAATAGTCTGACTTAGCATATGGGTCTTAGAAGGAAGAACATGAGGCGAGACACGCAGCTCTGCTGCTCAGGACGGTGGCTCCCACGCTCTTTGGAGGAGTAGATTTACTCTGTTAAGTGGACTCTTATTTCACATCAGATATTGGATATACTACCTGTGTTTGTCCAGGTAGACTAGAGAAACAAATTGCATAGACA
>PVJH01016901.1:0-49291 GCA_004026705.1 Nesogale talazaci | reverse complement strand
TATTCTCTGCCCTTATTTGATGATTATTACATTTTTACTAAATGCCCCAATAGTTTATGTCCTACTCACAAATAGATACACCAATTATAATTGTTGACTATGAAACTGTTATGTCTTAGTTTACCCAGAAACATTAATGGACAGAAAAGTCATATGGAATTAAGCATTTTAACCTTCATTCATATTTAGGGGCTTATACTTGTCCATGAAGATAATTATTCTAACACTCAACATTATATTTCCTTACTCTTCCATTTTAAACATGTTTGCCCTTCCTACACTTTCTCATTCACTCCCACAGCAATACTTTGGCCTTATCACCACTTCAGATCTTACGAACTCAGATGCAGTCTCTCCCACACTACAGCTTCTTAGCCTTCTTGCTTTCACTCCTTCCCTTTATCCCTCCACTCTCCCTACTAGCCACCATAATGACAGAACTTGGATCCTAAGATATTCAAACAGCCTCTGACTTCACTGTTTTCCAACACCAACTCTTACTTCACCTAATTTAAGCCATAGTCTTTCTTGTTTTGTACTAAACCTCTCTCCCATTTGTCCTCTACCACACTCACCCCACATCCTGATCTATCTCTCTGACATCTGCTCTCTCCTCCAACGCTGCTAGTGTTCATTGCAGTACTGAGAGTTGGTCCACTGCTAATCTGCAGGATCCAGCCTAAACGCACTTAGCATTTAAACTATCCCATGCATCTGAAAGCATAGGATACCAGGAAGATGCTTGCTTGTGGTTTATTTGACTGTGTGAGTTATAAAAAAATTATGGATAACTACCAAGAATGAAAATTTCAGAAAACAGGTGTGACCATCTAGAACCAGTACATACCAGTCCTTCAAATAGAACAAGGGAATAATGACTGATTTAAACATAGGAAATGGGAGGCTTCTAGTACAATTCCCACCAAGTAGCACATACCAAAGGGACTCTGCAGAAATCAGTGCAGGAGACCAAATGAGAAGGAAATTCTATGCTGCTGGGTCACAGGAGGTGTACCATAAAAACAAGTAGCACAGATCCTCTAGGCTGTGAGGAGCTTTGAGCTTTTGGCTTTCCACTGTGGAAGCCAGCTAAGGGTTAGCCGTATCCCTGCCACAGTCCCGACTAGAGCCAGGCACCTTTGGTTGACCCAAAGACTTACACAGCCACAACTTGCTACCACCTCTGGGCAAGGTCTAAACCCCTACAAGCACATGGTCAGGTGATGGGGCCTCAGCTATATCATTACTTTTGTTTCTCTCTCTTCTTTCTTTCCCCCAAAGTATCAGTGGGCTCAGGGAATCTTTTTCTTCTCTCCTCTCACATGCCACTTTTTACCTCCAGACCACTCCTTTTAGCCTATGGCAATAATGCCCACCTTCAACCAAGTTGAGGAAGTTACACACTCTGCAGGAAAACACTCCACTGGGAAAATCCTGCCCACATTCCTCTGCTGGGGAGCCCACCCTCCAAGGTTCTTTAAGTGGCTTGGTGGAAAGTCCCACCCACCCGCCACATGACTATGGAAATCTGGCCTAAACCCATGCCAATTCTCCAATGTCCCTGGGAGCTTCCCACCCACCCTTTGGGGTGCTTTATTTGGATAGGGGAACCCTTGCTCATCCTCCACTGTCCTATGTAGCTGAGTTAATTTCATCCCACCTGCTCTAGTGCTTCACACAACCTAAGCCATCTCTAACACTCTTCAGTATGCCACACTGCTGCAGGAACATCTGCCCAAACTATGCAGCAAGCTAGCTGATTAGGGCATCCTCACCCACCATCTGTGGTGCTCTAAATCAAAGCAGGCACACCCTCCTGTCTTCCACAGCACTCCTGGTGCAGCAGGCACCCCCACATGCCCTCTGTGGCACCCCAAGCCTCCTTTGGTCACACCACCATGTCTTCTTGTGAGACCATCCAGTGCAGCACCAACTTCATGGACCCTCAAGCACTCAACCAGCAACCCCTGAGAAGACCATCCAACTTGCTTTCCCAATAATAAAATACTGGTTGGCTAGGGAAAGGGTGAAACCACAGGAAGATAAAGTGGTAGCCCAATTCCATAGTGCAATTAGCTGCAGGTAAATCAAAGAAGTATTCCTCGAAGTCTCCAAAAGAGAGGGTAATTCTCTTCAACTCTGGAAAATAGCGCAAAGATCCTCTAAAACAACATAACACAAACCACAATCAGCACCAACAATGTCAATGAAAAAAAAATGGGAGAAACAAAAGGCAATGTCACATGGAGTCCTAAACATAACAATGTGCATAGAAGAAGGAGACATTGATTTGGCACAGATAAAAACCTTCAGAATGCTGCTTAGAGTCATTCAGAATATGAAAGAAGCAATAGAAAAAAAGGATGAAATGACAGAAGAGATAGAGGCCAAGCACCAAAGAGAAATACAAGACCAAAAGGATGAGACAACAAAAACCTGGAGAAAATTCACAGAATTTTCCAACCAACTGGAAGAGGCAGGGAACTGCACCCATGAGCTAGAGTACAGCCAAGCAGACTTTAAAAACATGAAAAAAGTCAAATGAGACCATGAGAGAGGTTGAAAAAAAAATCTGAGAGCTATGTCAGATGCTATGAAAAAGACCAACATCAGAATAATTGAATTACCAGAGGAAAATACAACAAAGAATTCAACCGCAAAAATAGCTGGTGAACTCTTGGAGGAAAACTTCCCCAGCATAATGAATAAAAACCAGGCAACCATTCAGGAGACAGAGAGAACACTGGTTAGACTGAATCTCAAGAAGAAATCACCAAACATATAATAATTAAAATATCCAACATTGAGGAAAAGGATAAAATCAAAAGAATAGCTAGGATAAAACAACCAATCACATATAAAGAATAGGCTTGGATTTATCAGCAGACACCATTAAGTAGAGGAGAGATTGGAGTAACATATTCCAAAAATTGAAGGAAAATAACACAAAGCCAAGAATATTTTATCCAGTCAAATTATATATGAAGACACATGGAGAAGTAAGAGTCTTCCCAGACAAGAAAAACTCAATGAATATATTAAATCCAGACCTTCAAAAGATCCTATCTGACCTCATATGGACAAAAGAACCGTGTCCACCACATAGAAAAACCCCACCCAGAGAACAATAAAGATTAAACAGCCCCAAAGATAGCACTGGCTTAAAGGTAGAAAGAAGTCAAAAAAGAAACACACTACATGCACACACACAAAACACTGATGAAAAATAGAGGAAGGAAAACACACAACATCCAAAATGACATTATAGAGTCTCCAGATGGATGTAATAACCCTGACTATTAATGGAATGAACTCAGGCTTTAAAAGGAAGAGGCTAGCAGACTGGCTTATAAAACACAACCCCTCAATCTACTGCCTACAAAAAAAAACACATTTCAAGATTACACACAAAAATAGGCGGAGAATAAAAGGCTGGAGAAAAATATACCAAACAAATGGCAATTTATAAAAAGCAGAGGTTGTGATCCTAATCTCAAACAAAATTGATATCAAGGTGCAAGCCATAACAAAAGATAAGGAGGGGCACTCTATAGTGCTCAAGGGGATAGTAGACTAGAATGAGTGAGCATAATAAATATATATGTGCCCATCTAGAGACCTGTGAAATTTGTGAAGCAAACACTCCAAAAGATGAAGAAACAAATTATAGACTCAACAATTATAATAGGTGACTTTAATTCACCACACTCTGAGAGAGATAGATCTTAGGGAAAGAAGCTTAACAAAGAGGCTACAGACCTCGACATTACAATTAGACAATTTGACCCTATAGATATTTTCCAAGCTTTCCACCCAAATCCAAAAAATTCACATTCCTTTCAAGCTCACATGGCATATACCACATGCTGGGACACAAGTTATACCTGTGTCAATTCAAGCAAATAGAGATAATACATATTTTCTTCTCCAATCACTATACAATAAGGCTGGAAATATGGCGACAAAATGGCGACTAATAAAACAAGGACAATTAAGGAATGAATAACTCTCTATTGCAAAAGAGATGGGTACTGGCGGAGATCAAAGATTAAATCAGGATGTTTCCAGAAACCAATGAGACTTAGTAAAGGTAGTTATCAGAGGAAGTTTGATAGCACTACATGCACACATGAAAAAGGAGGGAGACTTTTGATTGATGAATAGCATCAACAGAACAATATTATTGACAGCAAAAGAAAAGAAATAAAAATCAAGGTGGAAATACATGAGAGGGAAACAAGAAAACCAAGGGAAAAAATAAATGCAGAAAGAAGTTGGTTCTTTGAAAGGAATAACATAATCAAGAAACTGCTAGCAAATCTGAAAAAAAAGAAAGGAAGAAAACAAATTTCACAACCAGGGATGATGTATGAAACAGAGGGTATGCAATGTACACTAATAAAATCAAAAGGATAATTACACAGTACTACAACGGCCTGTAATTCAGTGAATTTAACAACTTGGAAGAAATGGACAAATACTTGGAAAAACAATTGCTCCCTAGACTATTCTAGATAGACATTAAGAATCTCAACAGGCCCATAGCAACAGAAGAAATAGACAAGGTTATCAAGGGATTGCCAACAAAAAAATCCACCAAGCATTTGGGGAAGAACTGATACCAATCCTACACAAACTCTTGAAAACACGGAAAAAGATGGCAAATTTCCAAACACTTTCTGTGAAGCTAGTATAACTCTGATGCATCAACTGGGCAAGGATCCTACAATAATTGAGATCTATGAACAAATATCCCTAATTGACATCATAGCAAAAATCCTTAATAAAATAGTGGCCAAGAGAATACAAAAGCAAATAAAACAAATAATTCACCATGACCAAGTGGGATTTATACCAGGGATGCAGCTACTGTTCAACATGTGAAAGACCACTGGTATTATTCACTAAATTGACATGAAAAATTATTAGAACCACATATTATCAATAGATGCAGAAGAGCATTCAGCAGCATTCAACAACAATTCCTATTTAAGACACTCAATAAGATAGGAATGAAAGGAAATTTCCTCAGGATAATACAAGAAATATATGAAAATCAACAGGCAAAGTGGTAGTCACAGGAAAAAATATGAAATTAATTCCACTACAAAAGGGCAACAGCAAGCTGCCCCTTACCCCCATTCTCATTTACATCAATCTGGAGGTTCTGTCTAGCAGCATTAGGCAGACAAAAGGTTTCAAAATTATTTGCCTGGAGAAGGAAGAGGTGAAACTATCATTATTTGCAAATAATATGATTTTATATATGGAAAATCCCAAAAGTTCCACAAGGGAAGTGCTGAAAATTATTGAGGCATGTGGAAGAGTGGCAGGATACAAGATCAACAAACAGAAGACTATCAGGCTGCTATACATATTCGACCAGATCACAAAAGAGGGAATCAAGAAGGTAGTCCCCTTCACAAAAGCGAAGCACAAATTGAAATATCTAGGGGCATACCTGACTAAAAAATACAGGATTTGTATGAGGAAATGTACAGACACTATTACAAGAAACCAAGAGTGACCTCAACAAATGGAAGCATAATATCCCATGCTTGTGAATCAAAAAAGTCAATATAGTAAATATGTCAGTTCTACCCAAAGCACTATATAATTTTAATACTGTCCCAAGACAAATACCATCACAGTTCCTCAAATAATTTGAAAAACGATTACCAACTTTGTATGGAGAGGAAGCAAGCCCAGAATTAGCAGAGAACTTCTCAAGGAGAAAGAGTGGGAGGGTTCACTTCGCCTTATTTTAGCAACTATTATACAGCCACAGCGGTCAAAACTGCATGGTATTAGTATATTAACAGATACGCAGATCAGTGGAAAAGAACTGAAAAGCCAGACCTAAAATAATCAGAATATAGACAACAGAAAACAGATGAGAAGCAGATTCCTTCTTCAACAAGTAGTGCTGGAAAAAATGGATCTCTACCTGCAGAAAAATAAAACAAGACCTATATTTCATTCCATGCACAAGAATAAATTCAAAGTGGATCACAGACCTTGAGGTAAAACCTCAAATTCTTAAGGCAATGAGGGCATCGAACATTGGGTACTTTGGCTCAAGGACTATATAGGCTATTGGAAATAGGGAAGGACACACATATAGAGGAGGCACAAATTGATAAATGGGATATACTAAAGATAAAATATTGTGTTCATCAAAAGAATTAAGAGAGTAATAAGAGCACCCACCAACTGGAAAAACATCTTTAGCAATGACACTGAGACAAGGGTCTTAATACTAAAATCTATAGTACTCTATTAGCTTCCCCAAAAAACTAAGAACCTAAAAAGAAGTTTCATAAAGGCAGAAATCCAAATGGCCAAAAAGCATATGAGAAAATATTCATGATCATTATCCACAAGAGAAATGTAAATTAAAACAACTATGAGATACCACCTAACACTTTCAAAGATAGCCCAATTCAAAAAATGAAAGAGTAAAAAGTGTTGGAGAGGCTGTGGTGAGACAGGAACTCTCATCTACTGCTGGTGGACCTGTAGATATGTACAGCTACTATGGAAATTGAATTGGTGATATCTAAAACTACCATACGACTCAGCAATCTCCTTACTGGGCATATACCCAGAAGAGTCAAGAAACAAACTACAGCCAAACATCTGTGCTCCAATGTTCATCACAGCACAGTTCACAATTGCAAGGATTTGGAAACAACCCCAATTTCCATCAACAAACAAATGAATTTTCAAAGTGTGTTATGTACTTACAATGGAGTACTACACATCCGTAAAAAGCAGTAATGAAGTTATGAAGCATAATGTCACATGGGAGAACTGGAGGAAATTATTTGGAGGCAAAGTAAGCCAAGCACAAAAGGGCAAGTACAACATGAGTCCACTGAGGTGAGCTTAAACATGAAAAAGGGTCATCGGGAAAAAGCTACTGTGTATATACATTTTGGGGGTGAGGTCCAGGTAGTGTAGCAGAGGCCAGAACCAATCCAGAGATACATATTGTAGCCAACTAAAAAGGAGGAGTAACGTTAAAAAGACATATGTAGCAGGTGAACGGGGCACTCATCCGCCCAATGGGAAGGTATTGCATGTATCTCCACAGGAAAGGGAGAGAGAGATCAGACTTTCAACCCAGTGTGCTAAGATGTGAATGTAACTGACTGGCATGAAGCAGAGGAGTAATACAGAGATCTGCAGGTGCAGTCCCGATCCAAACTATGTTGACAGTTCCCTTCCCCCTAGAAGAATTCACTTCAGAGGACAGCACTGAAATTATAGCTCAGGGAGAGAATGATGTCTGATCTGAGCACACAGGAGCAAGCAAAGAGGGAAGGAATTAGAGTGGAACACATAGTGTCCCACCAAGCCCAGAGGACAATGCTTTTGGTCAGAGCAACCTATGCCCAGAGAGTACCACGGGGCCAGCCCCACTATGAGACATGACATCCCTCACTTATCCACAGCACTTCAGGAGACAACACTGGAGGCACGGGGCAGGAATTGCGAAAGCTCTGCCCCTGCCACTCTGGGACAAAAAGCTAAGAGTATGCAACAGAGTGGCAAGGGAAGCAAAGCAATGAAGTCCCCAGGGAATACCAAAAACAGACTTTGGGGCCAGGGTATGGCACCCCATCAGACTCAGGTGGAAAACATTCCTAAAAGCCAACACAAACAGACCAAGAACTATGTATAGGTTTGTGTGTGTGTGTGCACACATACACACGCGCGCGCAGGTTGGTTTTTTTGTTGTTTTGTTGTCTTTTGTTTTATTGTTTTGCTCTGTCTTGTTTTTATGTTTATTATCTCTGCATATGTATTCAGATAAGATAGGCAGGATAAGCAATCTAGAGGAGAAAACAACAGGACAAATGGTTCCGGGGGACACAGAACACGGGTGGGGGGGGGTGTGGAAGAGTGGAAGAGAAGGAAGTGGGTGTGAACAGACCATGGGACAAGAGAACAACAAGTGATCTAAAATTGATGGCAAGAAGGATATAGGAGGCCTTATAGGGGTTGATCAAGAGAAATGCAACCTAGAGGAATTACTGAAACCCAAATGAAGACTGAGCATGATAGTGGGACAAGAGGAAAGTAAAAGGAAATAGAGGAAAGGGCTAGAAGGCAAAGGGAATTTATAGAAGTCAAAATATAGGCATGTACATTTGTAAATACTTTCATATATAATGATAGAGAAATAAATTTATGCATATATATTCATAGGTTTTGTATTAAGGTAACAGATGCACATTGGGCTTCAAATACTCCCTGAAAACAAGAACAGTTTGTTCTAATAAACTGGCATTCCATGATACTCACCTTCCCAACATGTTCGCAAAAGATAATATGGATGCATCAGCAAATATGGGGAAAAAAGCTGATGGTTCCTGGATATCAAAACATACGGTGTCTGGGGTCATAAAGGCCTGAAGGCAGACAAGCAACCATCTAGCTGAGAAGCAACAAAGTCCACATGGACGAAGCACACCAGCCCCTGGGATCATGAGGTGTCAATGGGACCAGGTATCAGGAATCAAAACCCACAACAAAAAAATCATACCATTGTGAATGAGGGAAAGTGCTGCATGGAGACCCAAAGCCTATCTGTAGACAATTCGACACCCCTTACCAGAAGGGTCACAATGAAGAGAGGAGCTACTCAGGGTGCCGTATAGCACTGAAGAAACATACAACTTTTCTCTAGTTCTTTAATGCTTCCCACGCCCCACTATCATGACCCCCAATTCTACCTTACAGATCAGGCTAGATGAGGTCATATACCTAGCAGAAAACACAGGGAATCCAGGGCATATTACACCCTCAGGACTGATATTGAGAGTAGCTATATAAGGAGGGTAGGAGGAAGATGGGAAGAGAGAGGAACTAATGACAATGATCTAAATATACTCCACTCCCAAGGGGATGAACAAAAGAAAAATAGGTGAAGAGAAACATTGGTCAATGTATGACATGAAAATTAATAATAACTTATAAATTATCAAAGATTCATGAGGAAGAGTGGTTGGGGGAGGAAGGGAGAAAATTGAGGAGCTGATACCAAGGACTCAAGTAGAAAGAAAATGTTTGAAAATGATTATGGTAACAAATATATAAATGTGCTTGATACATTGGGTGGATAGATGTATGTATGGATAGATGGATGGTGATAATAGTTGTATGAGCCCCAATACAATGATTAAAAATAGTTAAAAAGAAATAGAGGAGATGGACGGTATCTAGTTAGAGTCACCCACCTGGAGGTCCTGCGTCCAGACCAGAACATTGAGAAGTAAGGTGAAGAGACTGGGAGACAGAGTCCTGACATTAGAATCAGGATGCTAGTGTCTGTCCTGAACCCTGCTTATTTTTCATTAAAAATAAATTTAAATTTAAAATGGAACATAATTAAAGCTAAAAATGTAAGGAAAGTGTGTGTTGGGGCTCTGTCCTAACACCACATTTATCCAAGCTATATGCTGAGAAAACAAACCATGAAACTGGACTGTATAAAAAAAGAGAGCAGTATCAGGGTTAGATGACAAACCATCAAAAACCCTACATTCTGAAACAAAGAGGACTTGAAGGACTTACTAATGAAGTTCAATGACTATAACCTTCAATATGAATTAGAACTCTATAAAAGAAACGTTATCACAACTGGACCAATAAGCAAAATCACACTAAATGGAAAAAACACTGAAGTTGTCAAGGACTGCATTTAAGTTGGGTCCACATTGCATCACCCATGGAAGACTCAATTAGGACATCAGACAGCATTAGGTACATTTGCTGCAAAATATCTCTTTAAATTTTTAAAAAGCAAAGCTATCACTTTGAAGACTTTCCATAAAGTGCACCTAACCCAACATTGGTATCTCCAGTCACCTCACATGCTCACAGAAACTGGAGAATAAATAAGGAAAACCAAAGGAGAATGGATGCCTTTGAATTGTGGTGTTAATAAAGAATATTAAATGTAGATATTTAAATATTAAGAATAAACCACCCTTTCTTGGAAAAAGCATAGCAATAATGCTCTTTGGAGTGTGGGTGGTGAGACTTCATCTCAGATACTTTGAATACATTTTCCAGAGGGACCAGCCCCTGAAGAAAGACATTATGCTTGATAAACTCGAAGGTGGATGAACAAGAAGATCTTTGCATAGAAAGACTGACACCAAAGCTGCTTCAGTGGGTTTCAACAGGGAACTTGTCAGGATGGCACAGGCCAGGCAGGGCTTTGTTCTGCTATGTACAGGGTTACTAAGAATCAGACCTTCCCAAAAGCAGAAGGCTCTTCTAGGCATGCTTTTGTGCTCCCCTGGACTTTATTTCTCCACTAATCTACCTTGATGCTCTCTCATGTGGCTTCCCCGGGCTTCTTGAGCTGCACTTAGAGACCAAGTACAGTGTCTTATTAAACTTCAACTATTGGTCCCACAAATAAAGTCTTGGATGAACTGCATTCATTACACCTAGCATGTGGCAAATGTTCAATAAGCTTTACTGAATATATCAATGAAACTCATTTTTAAAAGCATAATATAAAGATTGAGCAAATACCATCTTTGAAGAATTAAAGTAATTTAGTGAAAGTAAAGTTGGAATGCAAAGGTTATTATGAATTAATCATTTTAGACCTTGGTTGGTCTAAGCAGAATATGTCCCCATAGAAGTACAAAAACAAATCACTATAATCTTTGTTCTGCTATAGGTTTGAGAGTCTCCTTACTTTCGAACACCTCCGAGAGGGAAGACTTTTTCTCCGATAGTGGCCAGCACAATACCCCAATCCGACAGACTGAATTTGGGTATAATTATTTTTACAGGTGGAATAAGTAATTTTCCATTTGTGAAAACACTGTAGGAATAAAAAAAGAATGAGTTAATATTCTAAATTTTATGTGGGGTTATAAAACTTCAAAGAAAAAAATGCATGCCCACAGAACGATATTTTAAAAGCATTATAATTTCAAAGTTTGCTGAAATAAATATCATACTATATCAGACTATCATTATTAAGCTGCACAGAACATCTTAGATCCTGGGGACATTGCAATAATGTTGGGGAAAGTTAGCACTCTTGAATTGCTTTATGTTTTCTGTTTTCAGTTTATGAAATCCAGGATTGATGAAGTTATAGAGACAAGTAGAATAACAAGTGTTCCCAGAGGGGCACAGTAGGAGCTGTCGAGGTGGAGGGTCAGAGAGGAGCTGATATCAAGAAGCTCAAAAAGAAGGAACATATTTTTAAGTTGATTGTAATAGCAATTGTACTGGGCTGAGCCCTGGTGGCATAGTGGTTGTGTGCTGGACTGCAGCCCACAAGATTGGTGATTCAAATCCAGCAGCAGCTCTCCAGGAGCAAAGCTGGGCTTCCTGCTCCCACCAGGGCAGTGATGCCACACAAAAAAATAGCAATTGTACAATACTACTTGATGTGATTGAACTATAGAATAATGGGATATCTGTAAGAAATCTCAAAAAATGGGGGTGGTGTAGTTATTTCCCTTTCCCTTGAAAAGGAGGACTGACAAAGGAAGTAACGTGTAATCCTTCTATAAGATAATAGAAACAGTTAATTTCACTATCACATATTTAAAGAAGCTGACATGATTTGCATGGGAAAAAGGAGCATTTTTAGATTTTATTTCACAACCCAATAAAATATCAATACTCTATTATTAATATAATGGTACCACATTAGTCAAAAACATTTGGAAATAGTTTTAAATTCCTATAACTCTTATTAAGATGGAAAATATGAGGCTTACTTCTTTTAAAGTCTAAAAATAATTAATGATATCAGTTTTTAACATATGAGCTCAATTTTATAATTCCAGTTTATTTTATATTATTATCTATCACTCCTACGTTCAAACTCAAATATTTACAATTTTAAAAAGACTTATTTTAAGTAAAAATATGATTTTTAGTTTAACATGTCTGAACACAATTAACAAAATATCAGTGTCTCTGATAGGAAATTTGTGTTGATTCAGGTAGACTAGAGAAATTCATAGGTACCCCATATGTGTATATGAGATAACTTTATATCAAAGAGTAATTGTACACTAAAAAAAACCCAGCCCAATCCAGATCAAGTCTTTGAGCCCAGTATCAACTGATATGTCTGACACCAGTCTACAAATTCTTCTTCAAACTCACACAGCACAGGCACTGATATCGAATGCAAGATCACAGTCCAGTGGGGTAGAAATTCTTGTGAATCCAGTGGTTATGGAAGCTTCTCAGCACTGGTGCGGTTCTCCATGCCAATCTTCCAGCTTCAGGACTCTGCATCTATTAGCGTAGCTCCATGTGACTTGTCAACAGGAATGTCTCACAGAGTTCCACCTCCAGCGAGCTATTTACCGTGTCTCCACAGTGCCTCCAAATGAGATCATCAAGCTGTCACCTGATCGACAGGCTAAACTCAATAATAATTACCACAAAATGTGTGGCAAAAGACTTCTAGTAAATCCAAACTCCAATTCCATCTATATTTACAAAGTCCCCAAACAAACCACAGAAAAAATGTTTTACCCTTTATATCACAATTACGATAATGAACGTGCTAGTGCTATTACATAACCAAACCATGTTTGCATTATTTCAAACTAATTGTGTGCTTAGTTGGTTATGCCAAAATTCTTTCTAGTAATCAACCACTAGTAGTAATTTTCACTATGGTAGGAGTGTCTGTTGATCTCAGGTGACCTTAGTACACCTTCATATGGCAGCAATTGAATGTCATCTCCCTTTCTCTGAACTTGAAAAACTGACCTCTGATGAGTTGAGGTCTCTTTCTGTCCAAGTGCTTTTTTTAAGATGTGCATATAGATGGTGCAATACTGCTTGATGTGATTGGTCATGGTTCATGAACACTAGGTCATTGATGCATGGTTCATAAATGCTAGGTCAAGTTGCTTGACAGACCAGATTAGAAGTCAGTTTATCTTATTGAACTTATTCTTCTTTATGCTGACCTAGCATGTTGTCTTTAATTTCTTAGCGCTGCTATAACAGACATACTTACTAATTTTAAAGTCAAGATGGGGAGGGGAGAGCATGCATATCAACAGTTCTGTTGGTAAGAAATTGGGTGGAAACAACCTCCCATCAGGACAAAATGCTGAACAATATTATATAGAACCCAAAGGGATAACTATGTCACTATTGACCTAGTTACTTTCCAGTCCTTGATGACCCAGGCCATGTGCTATATACTACTGGGACTTTAGATGCTGCTCGCTCAAGGCACACAACATATGTCATAAAGCCAAACCAGAATGATTTGATATAGAGACTCCACTAAGTGAACTGAACTCACCTGTAGCCCTTGAATTTAAGACTGAAATTTCCTACTGTGAGAAGAAGCAGGTGACTTCTATCCCAAGGGTATAGAACTGGAAGTCATTAAACTTTGGGTCAGATGTCTTGTCTTGAGTTATGTGATGGGAAAAGCATTTTAGTGCCCTATTTGCTTTTATTATTATATAATGTATTAATCTGCTGGGAATGGGTCAACCACTGTCAATAGATATCATTGAAAGTTTTGCATTATGACCAAGCTTCATTGTTTATACAAACATTGTCCAGTCACTCAAGAGTTTAATCTACTCAAGAGTTTAAGTCAACAATTCATTTATTTCCCTTCATAATCAGCCTATATGTGTATAATTTCCTTTTCTAAAATGTGTTTTAAATTCTATGTCATTGACTAAATCAATGACTATATTAATAGAATGCCACAGGGAGATGACTAGTAATTTTCTCTATATTATTTCATAAAATGACAAGGATGTCTCTAATGTGAACAAAGATATATATATATATATATATATATATATATATGAACAAATTTGGGGCTCGCACTGAATTCTGCCCCCAATTGAAGATCAATGATCTTTTATGACATGCCCTGCTTGGTGCTCACCCTCATGAAGAGATTGCTGAAGGTATGGGTGTTACAGCAGTGTGGAAAACAAACTATGTGATCCAAGGATTATAGAAATGAAATACAAATCTAAGGGAGAGAATGATATCAGAGCTTAAATTGTGAACGTCAGGTTTACAGAAGGCAATGAATGACAATGGACAGTCAAAATGTATTTGCAGAGTCCATATATGGATTAAACCTCTGGTGAATCCCCTTTGACTATTGTCAAGGGATGTGAATAGTCTTATTATCAGACAGAGAATATTGTGAATGCAACTATGGTGTAAATATAGTTGGGCTAAAATGTAATCTGTTATTTGAAAGTGCTTTTGATCCATTTTAAAGTTGTTTAAGTCTAAAATAAAAAGTGAAAGGGAAGTGCACATGAATTAAGCCCCCAGTGAATCCCTCTGGCCATAGACCAGGGATGTGAATACCCTTGATGTCATACAAAGTGTACTGGAAAGTGGAGTATAGCATAAATAATTTGGTTAGTATTTAACACTTAGTATTTAATCTCCTTTTTTACCCATTTTAAAACTTTTCTAGTTTTTAACATTTTCTACTTTCTCTTATAATGAGGTTTTTTGTTTGTTTTCTTTTGTTATTGTTGCTCATTTTGGGTTTTGGGGTTTTTCTGCATATGAAATCAAGGACAAGTAAATCTATAGAGACAGTAATTGAATGAATGCTTTTGAGGGGGCATGGTAGAGGAAGTTGGGGGAAATGAAGAGCTGTTAACAATGAGAAGAAAATATTCTAAAATTAATGTTGGTAATGACTGAAAAACTCTTCTTGATATGCTGGTACTATTGAATTGTGTGATATGTGGATTATATCCCCCCCATAAAACTGTTTTTCAAAATAAGATTGTTTGAATGTGTGAGTAGCACAAGCATAGTGAAGACTATGAGATGGCACAGAACCAACGGGCTTGTTCTCTTGTAAATAAGGATGCTAAGAGTAGGAGTCAATGGAACCTAGCAACCAAAGGAAGCTAAGGAAAGAAGCAATGCCAAACTTCCATTTTAACAATATTGTACTCACTTTATGTGTCGAGATAAGCGAGTATATGTTCGCCACCTGGAAGGTACATTCAGCTCACAGTGTACCACAGGTCTGATCTGTAAAAAGAAAAATATAAGTCTTAGAATTCAGTTCAAATTTAAAAACACACAGCATACCCTGAAACATTAGTAAAAGTTGGTGAGGGGAGACACTAGAATAACATATAAGAAAGGTTTAGGAAGGATTCAGACAAAGGATGGGCGTACATGAAAGGCAGATGGGATTCCGATGAGTTCACTGAATGGTGGTGCTGCAGTAAAAAGCCGGGTATTCTCAGTAAAGGAAAAAATTCAACTGACAAAGCAGAGTAAGAGTGATAAAGGTGCCAGTTTCTAGAGTCAACCAACTAATAGCATGTGAAGATGTCAAAGTAAAACTGTGCACTATAGAGTTTTCAGTGACTGATTTTCAGGAAAACATGGGCATATTTTCTTCTGAGGCTAGATTTTTTTTTCCTTTGGTGCTTTTCGTTGAAGACACCAAATGTAATTTTCCCATATGATTTTCTAACTCCAGGTCATTGCACATTTCATTGCAGTTATTTGGTCTTCCCAGATTACACTTTGTGGTTTCCTGTTCAGTTCTGGGATTCCACCATTTCTCCCATTTGTCTTAGATGCTCTAAACTAAAGAGAGTTTCAGAGTATCTTCTGACATCCTCCTTAATCATTTCTTCCTTTCCTATGAGATTTTTCTTTCTTCACATAAGATGTTCTAGATGTCATTCCACAGCTCATCGGGTCTTCTGTCATTAGTGTTCAATGTGTTAAACCTGCTCTTGAGATCCTGTCAAAATCCAGGTTGTATATACTAATGGTTTTATTTGGACTCTTGCAGACTTGTTTTAATTTTCTTCACTTCGACCTGAACTTAGATATGTACAATAGATAGTCTGTTCCACATTCAGCCCCTAGTTTCAGTTAACGGCTGACTTTTAATTTCTCCATTATGCCTTTACACACATGTACTCAACATGCTTTATGTACATTTCACAGGAGAAGTCCACCTGTGCAGAACCTGTTACTGAAAAAGCTGTTTGCAATGAGGAAGTCATGAATTTTGCAAGATTCTATCGTGTGATCTTCAGTTTCATTTCTATCACAAAAAACATGTATTATAACTACTATTCCTTCCTCTTTGTTTTCAACCTTTTCATTCCAACTGCCAAAAATTATTATAAATCTTACTTGCATGTTTGATCAATTTCACAGTGAAGTGGGAAGGGGAAAAAATTCACAGTGAAGAAGTTGGTATAATTCTTCACTTTCTGTGTCATTAACTTGGGTGGCTCGTGCATAAGTTTCAGTAATAGTTTTATTGACTGGATTTCCTTGTAGAATATTAGTATGATCCAATCACAGGCAGCACTGTACTCCAAGGTATATCTTGAACTATCCTTTATGATGATATACATAATGTCATTTCTCTTGAATATGTCGTTCCCAGCATAGTAAACCATGTTACTATCTGATTCAAAATGGCCCACACAAGTGCATTTCAGCACACTAACACCTAGGATATAAATCATTATGTGTTACATTTAATTTTTTTTACTTCCAATTCTCCTCGATTCATATGTCACTACATTCTGATTTCCAATTATTAATAGTTGATTGAAACTGATTCCTCTCATTTTGAGTCATAGCTCATCAGCAAAGGAAAATCCCAAGGCTTCACTCTATGCACACATTGTGGTCTCCTCTAGTTTGAGAAAGCAGTTCCTCCTCAGCCTTATTTTGGGGTACCTTCCATTCTGAAGGTCCCACCTTCTGGAACTATCTCTGACAATGTTCTGCTTCTATTCGTGGGGTATTCAGCAACTTATAATGCTTGAATGCTATTCATAAAGTTTTCAATGGCTAACTCCTCTGATGTGGAGTCTATTCCACCTGTCTATTCCATTCTCATTGTTTATTTTGAGCTTGGAAGCTCTGTAGAAATCTTTGGGTGACCATCGACATATTTGAAATATTGAATGATGCAGAAGTCTTCAAAAGAAGATGGAAGGAATACCTAAAAGAACATGCTATATGCCCAAAAAAACTTGTTGACATTCAACCATTTCAAGATGCAGTAAATGTTCAAGAAGCAGAGACACTAACGGAGGTTAAGCTTCCAAAGAAGCATTAGCAAAGCAAGACTTGATGAAGCAAGCACTCACTCATCTATGCTAGTAAATTTGGGAGTAGCTACTTAACTAAGTGGAAGAGATTCATATTTGTGCCCATTCCAAAGAAAGGTGGTCCAAAAGAATGTTCAAATTATAGAAAAATACCTCTTCTGTAATACGCACATAAACTTTTACTGAAGATAACCCCAACAACCATTATAGCAGTACATTTACTGGTAACTGTCAAAAATGTAGGCAGAATTCAGAAGAGGATATGGAACAAGGAAAATCACTGATGATTTAAGACTTATCTTGGCTGGCAGCAGAGAATACCAGAAAGATATTTACTTCTGCTTCATTAATTATATAAAAGCATTCAACTGTGTAGATCATAACAAACTATTGATAGCTTTGAGAAGAATGAGAATTCCAGAACACTTCATTGGGCTCCAGGAGAAATTGTACATGGATCAAAAGGTGAACAGAACAAGTGAATACTTCATGGTTCAAAATCAGGAAAAAAGAAAAAATCAGGAAAGTTGTGTGCCAAGGTGACATCCTTTCACCATTCTTTTATAATCTGTATATGGAACAAATAATAATGATGAAGAATGTGGCATCAGGATGGCAGGAAGGCTTCCTAGACAATGAAGAAGAGAAGACTATCAACAAGATGTTTGACACAGTGGCTTCAACAATGAACTCAACCATAACAATTATTGGGGTGGTACAGGGCGGCAGGGTTTCATTCTGTTGTACATGGGGTTTCTATGAGTTGGAACTGACTCATTGGCTCCTAACCACAAGTGGCAGACACATAGATAAAAATGTGCTGGGAAAGGGTCAACTCAATAATGCCCCAGAGAAGAAAAAATGCTAATATCCAGTATTAATGAGGAAAAAGCTCATCCGAAGTTATAAGAAAATTTAAATGCAAGAAAGGAGCAAATTCCACTTCTATTGTTGCTGTATCTGGAACTGTAATGAATTGTTTCAAGTTGAGTAAAAAGTCACATAAAAGTTCATTTGGAAGAATAATATGCACAGTACTCTATGTTCACAATGAGAGAAAAGAAAAGTTTCACACACTATCCTGAGGTAACAAATTATTGACATCTCATGTTTTCCTGAGTTTGTTTGTTTACTTAAAGGGAGACTGGAAATGTGTTATTCTGGACCTTCTGAAGGAAACAAGGAGGAATTGTTTCAAATGGATCTCAGGATGAAGAGAGTTAGAAAAGGAGAGAGCACTGATATTGAGAAGTCTGCTTCACCAATAGGCTCTAATATTCAAACACCATTGGTCACAATGGAAAACTGACTGAGAGGCTGTAAGTAAAACAGAACAAATATTGGAAACAGCTTGGTAGATGGGAAAAATCACACTTCTTGGAGTTAGACTTGGATTCA
This sequence comes from Nesogale talazaci, assembly GCA_004026705.1. NCBI lineage: Eukaryota > Metazoa > Chordata > Mammalia > Afrosoricida > Tenrecidae > Nesogale > Nesogale talazaci. Next base: position 30,770 of record PVJH01016901.1, on the reverse strand, counting down.
GATTTCAATTCTGTCACTTATTTTCTATGTGACTTTAAAGATACTACTTTATCTCTGAACAACTGTATGTGGCTTTAAAGGGGAAAAAATAGTTCCTTTGAGGGTTTTTATGAAAATAAATTAGACAACATTTTATACAGACAAACTGAAATACCTATCACCTAGGAAAAATATTCAATTGAATAAATATTTGAAACTCATAACACACAGGAAGAGAGAAAGAAAGAGGCCAAATCATTTAGGATCTCAATCTTATAATCAAGATGGAATTGTTGGTTTTCCCAATTAGCAGATATTTCTTAAGTGTTCCTTGTCTCAGAAAATGGCACATGGACAATAACATACAAGGAATATCTTTTAGCCTTCTCTTTGCTTCCATTTCAAATAAATTCTCATTGTATCTATCAATTCTACTTCAAACCCTATCCTGGATGTTTACTACTAGAATGTTGACTCAAGCCTCCTTCATTTTCTCCACAATCTGGTTTCCTACTGCTCCTAGTCTCTTGGTCTTATCTCCCCACATCCATGTGATCCATTTGAACTGTGACATAGTTAAGGTTTATTGTGCCAACCTGACTGATAAGCACATGTGGGATTAATTGAAGAGTGGAGAGATAATGACTCAGTGAGTCTTGCCTTTCTAGTTATTGGATCTCTTGCTTTCTGATGGTCATCCCACCAGGCAAAAAAACTACAGCCAGCTGAGATTCTTACATGCTCACTGATTCAGTTTTCCACTTACAGTCAGCGTCACTGCATGCGTTTTGTGAAACTGAGGAGGACTTTATAGATTGGTGTCAGATTTGCTTCCCTAGTTTACCTAAACTAATGCATTATGGTACCTTGAGAGTGGGGTACTGGAGAAACAAATCATAAGATGGAGGGCAGATGTTTGTTTAAACTCTCCCTCATGGTAGTTTTTCTTCTTTGTCTAGCCAGAAGTCAGATAAAGTCACATTATTTATTCAGTTGTTTTCTGGGGAAAATATGGGAAATGTGAAAATAGACAGGTTTTAAGCCGACTTGCTTTCATCCATTAAAATTTGATCTTTAGATGGGTATATGCCATACCTACAAAGAAACTTTTAAAACATATGCTCCATCCAGTGTTTTGGATTACTCAGGTCTTTGTCTGAAACTGAGAAAAATCAGGAACCATTAAGAAACCTTATCTCTAGGACTGAACATTAAGAGAACCTGCTTGCTGGGTGACCACGTGGATCTACTTGCTTAGTGGAAGTGGGGGAAATGTTGCAATAGACAGGTTAGGTTTGGCCACTGATACCTGTGGACTTGGTTTACAGAAAAAAGAGAAGATGAGAGCAGGTTGACTAGTCTAGAATTCATGACCTAACACCAACGGGGTAGACTTGTTGAGTATTTATGAAAGTCCATGATCTAAAGGCAAGCCAACCAATGGGCACCCTGGGGAGACTGGGGGAGGTAGCCTACATTAAGTTGATCAGAACCCGGCCAGATGAAGAGATCTTTGAGCCTTTGAGCTGGTGCATATTGCTGTAGACTTTATGGATGGCCTGTCCTGATTTGACTTCACAAGGTTACAATTTGAATGAAGATTCTTCATGTCAAAAAGTATTATAGTCTCCTCAGAAGACTGGGCTGATATAAGTGGGCATATAGAAATTGGATGCCCAAAATTGGGGGATAAAGATATGAAGTGGTTGGCTTACAAACTTTCATAGGTGGAGGGTGGGGAATTATATTCATAGGATCATAGGATTAAGGTGTAGGTGCTACCTCATTGCAATTGTTAAGGTAAAGCATTGTATACGGGTGCCAAATTGGCAAGGGGTGGATTGAGATAATTAAAGTTTATTGTGCCAACCTTGCTGAAAAACATCTGTGGGTTTAGTTGAAGGGCAGAGAGGAAAGTGGCTCAGTGAACCTCACCTTTCTACTTCTCAGAACACTTGTTTCCTGGTGGTTGGACCAGGATGAAACTGCCTTAGCCAGTTCCCTGCTTCAGCTTGAAAGGCTCACTTCCTATAAGACATCCCTGAGGAGATGCCACATGGAACTACCCAGTGCAGCCCTGTCTGCAAGAACAGCTGTGTAGCTCTGAGATGCTTACACATTAACTGATTTGGCTTTCCTCCTATAGTCAGCGTCATTGCATGTGTTTTGTGAGATGAAGGAGGACTTCGTAGATTGGTGTCAGGCATATGGGCTAATGTTGGACTTATGGGCTTGAGCAGCACTGGGTTGGAATGCTTTCTTAAAGTACACTTACCCTTTATATAAAACTCTTCTTATACATATGTTTCTGTGGATTTGTTTTCTTGAGTTATCCAGACTAACACAAGCTGACATTTGCCCACATTTCTGCTTTCATCATTCTCCACTTTTCCCTCTCTTCCCAACACTCTGAATATTCTGGTTCTTTCAGTTCTGTAAATATAAGGCTCTCATAAGCTGTCATGTCTGTAATGCTCTCCAACTCTTTGCTCCTTCTTGACATAAGAATATGATTTAGATGTCCCCTAACTAGTTACAATACCTTGATTTCTTATCAGAGCACTAATATTTCCTAATATTTTCCTGTGTACTTATTTGCTTGTTTTGGGTAATAATGAATGAATAAATATTAGATAAATGAATTAGCACTGATGACAAGTGAAACAGTTCACAGACACCAGGAATGATCACAGATCATTAAAGATTATGGTAATACTCAGGCATATCCATTTCTCTCCTATTCTCATAATGTATATAAAAATTGTATACACCTATATGCTAAGAGTGAAAAATCAAGGTCTTAAGAATGAAAATTTTGAGTGAATTTACAGTTCTACTTTAAAAGTAAAGCAACTAAAGCTATCCTTTCCAAACTTCTTCTAAAGTACAGCCACCCTAGAAACCGCTATCTGCTTAATTGCATAAAATTATGGATACAATGAGCTAATTGCCCTTTTGATGTGTAAATGATTCATTAGTCCTGATATCATCTGCCTAATTAAATAACTCAAGCAATTAAATACAGGACTCTGAATTTTTTTCCTTGTACTCCAAATAATAATCTTCTAAGAAGTATTAAGCTCATCTGGTTTTATGACATTATCTAATGATTATGACAACTTCATTAACACTTGCCAGGACCAAAGACTCATGTCACTCATCAGCATTGAAAGGCTGAAAGACTCAATGAGCTTTATATGTCTTTAGCCAATAGCCCAAGCTAATTAAAACAAATCTAAAAGAATATTTGAAGACACTTGAGAATCATCATAGGTTTATTTCCCCAAAGTAACAGCTCTCATTTATTGAATGCCTTCTATATAATGAAGCACTGCACTAGACTTTTCAAATTAGTATACTTTAATATCCAATCCTCAAAATAATAGGCAAAGTAGCCAGATAACAAAGAATCAGATTATTAAATAATTTCCCTTGTATGCCATGAATATATTTATACATGTATATATAGTTTAGAGTTGTTAGCAAAATAACTATTTGAACCCATATTAGCACCATCTGTGTTATGAATTAACTATGATTCCTGAACTGACTCTGCTTCTTTACTAGCTGCGTAATCAATGTCAAAGTTGTTCATCATCCCTAAACCATTGTTTCTTCATGCAAAAAATGCAGATAACAGAAATGCATGAACACGTGTGTCACTGTTTTCCATATGAGTCACAGAAATTAGAAAATGCATGCAGAGTGCTTCACAAGATGCCTGAAATATAATAAGAGCTCAACTGAAAATAATTGTTGCTTTTGGTGGTAATGGTAGTGGTGGTGGTGGTGGCATTGATGGTCTTAGGCTACAAAACTCTTGTCACCTCATCCTGCTATTTATAAATGCCCTCCATCAAAATTGTCATAGCTTTTTCTATGTAAACAAACAAAAAAGACTTGAAATTATTTAACTATCAGGAATAATCTCATCCAACCCAGTCCCAATCCCAACTACATGGACAGTCACCCCTCCTCCCAGGGGATTTTGCTTTGGACAGTACTGAAGCTGCAGCTCAGGGAGAGGGACATGTCTGACAAAAGCACACAAGAGCAAATGAAGGAGAAGAGAGAGTTAAGTGTGTCCTGATCCACCGTGTCTTATGGACGATATCCCCACTCAGAACAGTCATGCACAGAGAGGACCATATGAACTACCCCACTATGAAACACAGCATCCTTCACTGACCCAAGACTCTATAGAGACAACAATGGAGAAGCAGAGTTGGGACAGTACCTACTCTGACCCAACCATACCAAGGCAAAACACTAAGAGTGTGCACCAGAACAGCAGGGAGAACGGAGCATGGCATTCCATGGGAAATACCAAAGATATACTTTAGGGCCAGGGTGTGGCACCCTATTGAACTCAACTGGGGAACACTCCTGAAGTCAATGAAGAGACCTTGAACTATTTACACATTTTTCTTTTGTTATTATTTTTTTTTACTAATTTATATATTTTTCTGGACATTGATTTTTTGTTGTCACCATTTTGTTTTCTTTTGTCGCTTCATCTTGCCATGTCTTGTGGGGGGTTTGTACCTATTATTATCTCTACAGGTCTATCTAGATAAGATAGGCTGTATGAACAGTCTGGAGGAGAAAATGATGGGACTGATGGTTCCATGGGGAAATGGGGAGGTGGAGAAAAGGAGGTGGTGCTGACCAACCCATGGATAAGGGAACAACAAGTGATCCTAAATCTGTGAAAAGGTCGGTGTGAGAGGTCTGATAGGGACTGATCAAGAGTAATAAAACAGAGAGAAATTACTTAAACCCAAATGAAGTTTGAGCATGATCGTGGAATAAGAAGAAGGTATTGTGAAATAGTGGAAATAACTGGGAGACAACGGGCATTTGTAGAGGTATAAATACAGACATGTACATAGGTCAATATAGTTCTATATGATGATGAGGGAAAGATCTACATGCATAATCTTATATGGTTAGTACTAAGGCAGCAGATGGATATTGGACCTACACTCAAGTACTTCCTTAGTGGAAGAACACTTTGTTCTATTAAATTGACATTTCATGATACTCACCTTCCCAACACAATCACTGAAAAAAAAATGTGTGCATAAGCAAATGTGGTGAATAAAGCTGATGGTGCCAGGCTATCAAAAGATATAGCGTCTGGGGTCTCAAAGGCTTGATATTAAACAAGTGGCCATCTAGTTCAGAAACAACAAAGCCCACATGGAAGAAGCACACTACCCTGTGTGACCATGAAGTGTCGAAGGGATCAATTATCAGGCATCAAAGAACAAAAAATTATATCATTATAAATAAGGGGGAGTACAGATTGTGGACCCCAAGCCCATCTGTAGGTGAAGTGATATCCCCTAACAGAAAGGATTGTGAGGAGCTGAGTCAGTCAGGGTACACTGTAACAACAATGAAATATGCAACTTTCCTCTAGTTCTTAAACGCTTCCTCCCCTCCACCCCCACCATCATGATCCCAATTCTACCTTAAAAATCTGGCTTGACCTGAGGATGTACACTGGTACAGATAGGAATCTGAAACATGGGAGATCCAGGACAGGTGATCCCTTCGAGACCAGTAGTGAGAGTGGTGATCCCAGTAGTGTGAAGGGAAGATAGAGTAGAAGGGGGGAACCAATTACAAGGATCTACATATAACATCCTCCTTGCATACGGACAACAGGAAAGTGGGTGAAGGGAGATATGGGACAGTATATGATATGAAAAATAATAATAATTTATAAATTAGCAAGGTTTCATGAGGGAGGAGGGAGCAGGGAGGGAGGGGCTAATATCCAGGGCTTAAGTAGAAAGAAAATGTTTTGACAATGATAATGGCAACAATGTATAAATGTGCTTTGCATACAATGGATGTGTGTATGAATTGTGATAAAAGTTGTGTGAGCCCCCAATAGAATGATTTAAAAAAAAAAAAAGAATAACCTTATCATGTAGCATCCTCAAGGGGAGAATCTCAGAGTGAGCCAATAGAGCTTATCAATGCTATGCAAGGTGAATTAGGAGAGAATGTCCTCACTAAATAACTTAACGGGAGATGTTTAACCTAAAAATTTTAATAACTAAGTCACAAAGGACATATGCAATTGCCAAGACAGCACAAACAAATAGCAATTTCTTTCTTTATTGTTTCCTTCATAAAGCAGAGAGATTGCACTGGATTATCTCCAAAATTGCTTCCTATGTTGTGATGCTGTTGGCAAAATAAGAATTTGCTAACAACAGAAAATCCAGTATTCTGCTGTCCTTTCTCAAAAAAGTTTCTCTACAAGTCTTAAGAATTTTTTTTATTTTAGGGGTGTGATTCAAGGACTGAAAAAGAGTCAGGCATATGAGAAACCACCTTTCATCCACATGTGTTCTGCTCCCTATAAAAATGTGCAAGTCTAGGCAAAGCCTGCATTGAAGACTCCTCTTGGGAGCAGGGCTGAAACATGATTAGAAAATAGGAGGCTCCGCCACCTTCTTGATTATAGTCAAAATAAGGTGATTGGTTTGTTGTTTCAACTTTTTGGAAATATTTGTAATTCTTTTAATGAAAAAAAGAATTCTAACTGAGTTTTATGACACACTTAATTGATTTTATATACTTTGGAAAGATATATCATGAATGTAAATTATTATTTTTCTCTCCTCTGAAAAGTTAGGAAAGAAGCAGGTAGCATTTGCTTGCCCCAGTTAGCCTGTGTTTGCCTCCCTGAGACATCTGTCATCTTTATGTCCTTTAGGGTTGTGTCTAAGTTGAGTTATTAATAAGGAATGAATTGTAGTGACTAGAAGTAAAGCAACTTGGGATCATCCAAACCAAGGTTCTCATGCTTCTGTTCAGAAAACTGAGGCAATTAGTAGTTCATCTACAAAGTATCAGCATCAGCAGAAAAGAGGAGATCTTAATTCTCAGACAATGGTGTTTTTCATGTCATTGTTCTTCTTGACTAGCAGTGCAATTACAATTGCAATTTTTATATTTCAAATTCTATTTTTTCAATGAATTGTTTATTTATCTATGTATTTACATATCTCTTCCTTTTGCTTCATCATCATCATCATCATGACCCCAGCAACATTATGCTTCTCTCTCTCAAACAGTAGAGAGCACCCGCATGCAAAGTAATTAATCAACCAGTAATTAATATTGGAGTGAGGTCAACAGTAAAAGGACACCTTTCATTAACTCCTTTTATAAAAAGAGAATAGCAGCAATTGAGACTAACCATTTCAATACTTCTTGTCAATCACCTGCATGAACTGAACAGTCTCTAATAATAACCAGCTAGATTAAAATAATTGAGAAAGAAGAGAGATTCGAAGTAACATGGTAGCAAATTGAGGACAATAGGAACTAGGTAAAAGAGTACAGTTTTAATTATTATAAATGTTATCGAAGTTAACTGAAAAACTTAAAACTCATTTGGCCATAACCAAGAAACAAAAATCTTTGAAATTGGATCAACAGATAACATTATGATCAATAGAGAAAAGGCTGAAGTCGAGGATTTTAACTTTCTAGGATCCACCGTCAACGATCATGGAAGCAGCTATCAAGAGCTTGAATGATGCCTTGTATTAGGTAAACCTGATGGACAAGCCCTTTTGAAAGTGTTGAAAAGCAAGAGTGTCACTTGAGGGTTAATATTTTATATACCTTGGAAACAATGTAAATTATGGGGTTTTTTTGTCCTCTGTAAAGTTAGGAAAGAAGCATTTTCAATTGCCTCATATGTGTGTGAAAGTTGGGCATTGAGTTGGGCATTGGTCAAAGAAGGAAGGATGTATTTGAATCATGGTTCTGGCAAAGAATGCTGAAAGTTCCATGGATGCCAAAAGAACATACTGTTTTGGAAGAAGTCCAGACAGAGTGCTCCTTAGCAGCAAGGATAATCAAAATGTTATATTACACTCTTTGGACAGGCTGACAGGAGAGACCAGTCCCTGGGTAGGCATTATGCTTAGTAAAGTAGAAGAGCAGTGAAAAAGAAGAAGGTCCTTGACAAGATGGACTGACACGTGATGGATTTTCACAGTGGCTGTAACAATGTGCTCCAACATAAGAATCAGCCTGCCAAGAGGACGTAGCGAAGGTTCTTTCTGTTGTACACAGGGTCACTCTGCTCACACTGCCTCAGCAGCCCCTAACAGCAGCACTTGCATCATTTGATTCAAAAAGAATGCTGAAACCGCTTCCAAATTTCAGCTGATCATGGGGGGCAAGTTATGATAAACAACTTCTCTGACAAGTTCAGGAAGAGGAAGTCAAGTCTACAGAGAGAATTGGGGTGAAATGAGGATGGAGGAAGCCGAAAGAGCCTAAAATATGGCACAACTTAGATGTTCCACTACAATAGAAAAGAGTTGATTTGCAAGATAATATTAACCCTATCATCTATAGCCTTTCTGTTTCCTCTATCAAAAGGTATTGTTTTTTGTAAAAAAAAGAAAATAGGAGGGGACTACTCTTTCAAGAAGCAATAGTAAAAATTTTGGCTATTGTCATGGGTTCATACATTTGTCTCAAACTTCTGTCAGATTTCACTTTGTGTGTTTTGAAGATTGTTATTAGATATGCAAATATTTAGAATGATATAGATACTTCATTAATTGACACATTTATCATTATGAAATGCACTTTATTTCTGGGAATACATTTTATAGTAGGCTACAAAACAGGTCTCAACAAATTTAAATGAATTCAACTCATGCAAAGTGTGAGGGGGCTGATTTTTTTTCACCATGGCATGACATTAGGAATCAGTAACAGAGTATCTGTAAAATCCTTAACTATCTTCAAATTAAGTTGCATATATCAAAATAATTCATTGATTTTTAATTTTAAAAGAATATGAATTATATGTTGGTGAAATTGTTTTAAAATGAACTAATTTAATTTTTGAGAGAAAAAAATGTTTTAAGTGTTTTGAACTGAATGAAAACAAAAAGGCAACATTTCAAATATTGTGAGTAGTCCCTGCCTATAGATTCAAATATTCAGGAAGAGAAGCCCTAATGGCAGTGGGTTGTGTTGAGCTGCAAAACCTAAGGTTCAAAGTCACCAGCTCTTCCTCAGAAGAAAGGTGAGACTTTCCAGGCCCATACAGCTTTGGAGCAGTTCTGTAGGGGAGATATACATGACACTGAAGTCTTATTTTATAAATGACGCTGTTGTTAAGTACCTGCAAATCCAATTTGACCTATAGCAATCTTATGCACAACAGAATAAAATACGGCCCAGTCCTGTGCTATCCTCTCAATTGTTCCTACGTCCAAGCCCATTGTTGCAGCTACAGCAATTCTTTTTTTTGAGGGATTTCTTTTTCAATGGCGCTCCACTTTATCAAGTAAGATGTCCTTCTGGAGGGACTGGAGGGACAACATGTCCAAAAGAGGTCAAATGAAGTCTGGGCAACCATGCTTCACAGGAGCACTCTGGTCATACTTCTTTTTTTAATCCTTTTATTTGGGGCTCATACAACTCTTATCACACTGTACACGTAAGTCCATTGTGTGTTAAGTACATTTTTACATCCACTGTCCTCATCATTGTCATAACATTTTATTTCTATCTAAGCCCTTGATATCAGCTCCTCATTCTTTCCCCCTCCCTCCCCACAACACCCCCACCCCACCCCATGAACCCTTGGTAATTTATAAATTATTATTACTTTGTCATATCATACACTGTCCTATGTCTTCCTTCACACCCTTCCCTGTTGACCGTACCCCAGGGAGGAAGTTATATGTAGATCTTTATCGGTTTCCCCTTTCTACCCCCACCTCTCTCCACCATCCTAGTATTGCCACTCTCATCACTGGTCCTAACGGGATCATCTGTCCTGGATTCCTCTGGTCTATCCAGATTGTAAGGTAGAACTGGGATCATGTTGGTCATATTTCTTGAAAGACAGATTTGGGCAGTCAATACTACTTTCAGTGTTCTTCACTAGCACCATAATTCAAATGCATTGATTCTTCTTTCTTCTTCCTTATTCAATGTCCAACTCTAAAGAGGTTTATGCAGCATTTATCATGGTTTTACCTACTGGTCCAGTTGTGAGGATTTGGGCTTCTTTACATTGAGCTGTAATCTATACAGAAGGCTAAAATTTTTGAACTTCATCAGTAAGTGCTTCAGGTCCTCCTCGCTTTGAGCAAGCAAGGTTAGTCATATGATTATTTCAAGTTGTTAGTAAGTCTTCCTCTAATTCTGAGACCACATTCTTCTTCATATAATGCAGCTTCTCTGTTGATTTACTCAGCATACAGATTGTACAAGAATAGTAAGAGGATACCACACTGATACACACCTTTCCTGATCTTAAACCATGCAGTATCCCCTTGTTATTTTTCACATCTGCCTCTTAACCCATGTACAAGTTCCTTTAAAGAACAAAGAAGTGCTCTAGAATTCTCATTCTTCTCAAGTGTATCCATATTTTGCTATGATCCACACAGGCAAATGCCATGACATAGTCTCTAAAACACAAGTAAGCATCTTTCTGGTATTCTCTGCTTTAAGAGTAGCAGGAAACAAAAATGTCTCAAATCAATAACTAAACATTCCACCTTAATAAACTAGAAAGGAATTCTCACCGTCCTTGATTCTAGCAAGCATTCTGGTAACATTTCTTTTAAGACTTATTTGTTCATTCTTCAGGCAGTGCACAGTGCATTAAATATCTTTGTCAACATCACAGTCCTAATGCATCAATAATTCAAAATTCACTGCAGCCGTACATCAACAGGGAACTACCCGGATTTCAAAACAGATTGAAAAGAAAATGTGGAACAAGCAACATCCTTGTTTGTGTCAAATTAATCTTGGCCTAGAGGAGCAGTAATACTAGAAAGATGTTTTCCTGTGCTTTATTATTACAGAAAAACATTCATAAGAGTGGACTATCAGAAATTGTGGTAATATTATGAAGAATGAAAATTACAAATCACGTCATTATGCTCATGTGAATCATTCACACAGAAATAAAACAGAGGGATATTGAGTGGTCCCATTCTTCACCGTTGAGAATTAGAAGGGTGCGGTACATATGAAAGGGTTATAACCTATCATCACACTTATTCAAGCTATATGTTCACCAGCATCTAAGAAGGTGGCCTAGATGAAGAAAAATGAAGCATCAGGAATAAAGGAGGACTCATTGTTAAACTGAAGATAATGCTATCCCTTTGCTTGCCAAAAATGAAGACAGCTTGAAACACTACTGATAAAGGTACAAAACTTCAGTCTTCAGGGTAGATTGTATCTGAACTTGAAGAAAATGAAATTCTTCACAACGAGACCAGTTAGCACTGTCATGATAAATGAGGAATAAATGAAAATTTCCAGTGATTTCATACGAGTTGGACCAAGAATCAACATCTATGAACCCAGTAGATAAGAAATCGGATGACATTTGAGCAAATCTGTAACAAAAGATCCTTTTAAAGTTTCAAAGAGCAAAAATGTCTCTTTGCTGATTAAGGCGCACTTGACTGAAATTCCATGACCTTCCCAGTCACCTCATAGGCATTCGAAAGGTGGACAATGGGGGCAAGGGGGGAAGTCAGGAGAATAATTGATGCATTCAAATAGTGGTGCTGACAAAGAAAGTTTTTGAACAGGCTCCCCGGAAGAACAGAATCAGAACATAGCACTAATAGAAAGATAGATTTGAGGTGAGCTTGTTGGTTCCTAGAATCATAAAGAAAAGAACTGGAAAATATGCCTGAAGCATACCTAATCAAAAAATCCATTGGCATTGAGTAGATTCTGATGTCTAGTGACCCTAGCCCCAGTAGTATTGCTTCTTAAGGTTTCTGAGACTATAAATCTTTATAGGAATGACAGCTTCATCTTTTTCCTGAAGAGCAGAGGGCTAGAATCACAGACCTTGGGCTTAGCAGTCCAATGGTATCTAATTAATTTTAAAGGAGTTCTGGAAGTTCAGGGATTCAAACTCACTAAGTAGCTCTGAGGAGGAAGATGTGGCCATCTACTTCCACGAAGATTTCCTCCAGGAAACCTGAGGGCCAATTCTACTTTACACGGTACAGGGTTGCTATAAATCACAAGGGATGCCACCACAACAGGCAATCACACTCTCTCTCACTGCCTTTAAGTCAATTCTGGCTCACAGCGGCCAGTTTTAGAAAAATTTATTGAATCAACGTCTCTAAGGATGCTTCTTTGAGATTTTTCAACATATATATCATAATTTGATATATAATATAAATATGTTTAAATAAAAAGAATATATTTGGCCATATGGCAATTAAATTATAATGTATTCTAATAATTATAATGCATTGCAATAATTATATGTTCTATATGATAAGTAGAATATACACCAATAAATTAAATATAAATAATATAAAGTTTAAACAGCAGAATGTAATATAATGGTCATAAATATGTTGACTAAAATACTCTGTGAAAAAATAAATTTGGGGGGGCTGAACCCCAGTGGCATAGTGGTGAGTGTGGAACTGCGACCCCCAGGCTTGGCGGTTCAAATCCGGCGGCAGCTCTCCAGGAGCAAGGCTGGGTAGCTCCCACGACCACCATAGGGCAGTGATGGCCAAAAATAAATAAATAAATTTACATGGAGGTAGGTGCGTGGTGGCACAGTGGTCAAGCCCTCAGCTGGTAACTAAAAAGATGGCAGTTAAAACACACCCAGTCGTCTGAGTGAACACTAACGAGTGATCTGCTCCCATAAAAACCTAGACAATCCTGGGGGCGGTCCCACGCTGTCACTATGAGTGGAACGTCAACTCAACAGTGTCTAACAAAAATGATACCTTCACTCTGTGTCACCATATCACTAAATTATTTAGAAAAACCCTTAGATAATGAATTTTAATTTGACAAAAGCTTGCCATTTTTTCTACTTACTTTTTCTAATAGCACTCTCCTTGCCCCACACAAACCTGGAGATAACCTGAATGCCCTTCAATAAAGGAATGGCTGAAGGGTACTTCATATGCTGTGATTAGACCTTTCAGTAACATCTGACATGATTTTCAGGATTTAATGAAATGAACTATTTAAAATCTGCTGATCCTCTGAGATGAACATTGGGCTATTAAACACAATGTCAGGGTTTCAAGTTCACAGAGCAATACAAAGGAGAAAGACAAGGCTGTCTACTCCCATGAAGACTTTCAGTCTGAGAGGCTTTATGAGAAGCTCAAACTCTCAATGGCAGTGAATTTGGCAATGGATCTAAATTTAAGGTGCATTCATACTCACTAATTTGAATAAAATGTAGCATTTGGGGTCTCACAAACTGACAAAGCTCATATCAATGGTTAAGTCATGAGATGTTTCTTTATAATAAAAATATTGGGGCATAACATAAAAAATTATGTCTGGGACAAAAATAGACAAATTCTAACATATATTTTGCCATTAAGCAGGTTATTTATGCTATCTAGATTAAAGTTTCCTGAACAAAAATTAAGGATATTTCCTTTTAGAACTAAGATGCTAAATATTACTCTCTAATTATATCTCAGTTCTTGAGTCACTGAAAAATGTAACAGGAAAATATAGAATATGTCTTTCATGATTATAAAGGGACAACTCTAATTTTTCAGAATTAATACTGAATCTCATTCCTATCTCAACAGGAGTAGTTCAGTTACCTGGATTTTTACAATAATCATATATTTCTTTTACTCTTCTTTGTGGGGTAATTCTAAAATTCAATGAATTCTTTTCAGAATTGAAAATTTGTTTTCCAATCCCTGACAAATTGTAATTTAAGATAGGGTGGCAGTCACCTACTCTGGTGTCAATTTGAGGATTAAGAGTGTAGGGGTGGAGTCTAGCCTGTCAATCTGGAGATAGTCAATGAGACCTTTGTGTTGGTATGGCCTTCTCCTGAGAATTCTGGGAAATGTGGTAATTTCTTCTTAGAGGTGGAGACACTGTTTCTATCAGTTCACTTCCTGGGAGACACAACTCAGAAGGCTGACTCCCTGTGAGACATCACTGAGGAGAAGCCACGTGAACCTACCCTGGTCTAGCCAGAAAGCTCAAACTAGAGAAGCCACGTGGAGATCCTGCCAGCACCTAGACGCTGACAACACCACTGGACCCAGAGACTTTCTACCCACTGGCTTGTGGTCATTCCGCACTTGATGTCATTGCATGTGTTTCATGAGTCTGGAGAGGATTTATAGATTGGTATCAAACATATGGATTAACATCGGACTTATGACCTTGGACTGGACTGGGTTGAGATGCTTTGTGAATGTACGGTTAGCTACCTTTTCTATAAAACTCTTTCTTATACACATACGAGTAATTCTGAATTTATTTCTCTAGTCACAATAGGCAAGTAATAAGTTGAACTTGATTAACCTCATAGCCAATAAGTGAAGAGGTGAGAGACCAAGCAGAAAGCATCTGTATGCCAGTAAGTGTTGTTAATGCTAGGGTTTAGATCCTTCTTGACTGGACTCCTGGATGGTAATGCAAGTACATTTATCTATTGCTAGTACACTTCATATATATATATGGTTTATGTTATAATCTTTTGCTTTTCTCAATTATATATGCATATAGCATAAAATTGGGGAGAAAAGAGGTTTACTAGTCCACAAAGAGTCACAGTCTCAGAAACTCACAGGGGTAGTTCTATCCTGTCCTATAGGGTGGATATGAGCCAGAATCACCTTGATGGAAGTGTGGATGGTACATATTAAATACAAGGAGGCATCAAAGGGTTCATGAGCAGGTAGAATTAAAAGATAATGGTGGAAATTTTCCACAAATATTTTAAAACCCCATTTTAAAAGTTAATTGTACATATGCATATATATGCATATTATAAGTTGATCCTTACCACAATTTAATTCTTACAATAAACCTTTGGAGTTAAGATTATAACCTTCATTTTCAGGACAAGGAAATTTATGACTAGCAAACCTACTACTTAGTAAATATCCTCAAAACTTCTCATCTTTGTAGTACACCACAAAATAATGTTTTAAAGTAAAAAATAATGCTAATATCTGAATATAAACATGATATCTCACATAAGCCCTAGAGGCTTTTATTGCTTTAAAAAAATAATAAAGTTTTCTTTAACTTGCACATTTTTTTTACAGAAACAAGCAATTTTATTGATGTGAATGGGGTGGCTGGGATGGTGGGTGGTGGTGGAGGTGGAGTTGGTGCTGTGTTAGATTGGAGATCCAAAGTCCATCGGCAGACAATTGGACATCCCTCCACAGAAGAGTTACAAGAAATGGAAAGTATAACCAGGGTGAAGTATAGTACTGTCTGAAACACAAATCATTCCTCTAGTTCCTGAGTACTTCCTTTCCCCACTACCATGACCCAACTTAACTTACAAATACGGCTAGACAGAGTACACACATTGGTATAGATACAGACATGGAATTCAGGACAGATAAAACCCTCAGGAACACTAGTGAAAGTATCAGGATGGTGAGGGGTGGAGGGGGAGGAAGGGGGATCTCATCACAAAGTTGGGTATATAGCCCACCCAATAGGATGGCAAATAAAAGTGGGTAAAGGGAGACAACACACAAGGTAAAACATGAAATAACAATAAGATACAATTGATCAAGGATTCACAAGGTTGGGAGGGAAGGGGGAAAAAAGAGGAGATGATACCAAAGACTCAAGTAGAAAATGTTCTGGAAATGTTGATGTGCAAGTGTGCTTAATACAATTGAATGATGGACTGTCAAGGTTTGTAAGAACTCCCCATCCAGTAGCATGATTAATTTAAAAAATCTTCAAATGGCTAGGTTTTTTAAGCTTTGGGGGCTTTTGGTGGGGTGAGGGGTGTCTTAAGATTGGGGACTGTGCTTAGCTGTACCTCAGGGAAGAGGGATTTTAACTTACACTTTAAATGGATATCTTTTTAACATTCAAGTGATGTGAATTGGGTGATGGACTGTTCCATCACATAGACTTTTCAAATGTCTCTCAAGGCAAAAATGTTGAGAACTTGGGGTAAATCTTAAATTTAGGGTTATAATTAGATTTAACATTGCGTAACTTAATATAACTTTTCCTGACATCTGTCTTCAAAAAAATGCCAAAGAGAATGTCAGAAATTTTAATGAATAGCTACACATTGTCTCTGAAAGGTGACTATCTCTCTAGCAGTAGACTTAGAACATTTTTACCAACTTCATCATTTTCTTTACTCAAATGCTTAGACAAGTATGACAAACATGCACAGTGAATTCTGACTTTCAGAGCAACATACCTTTATAGGCATTCTCGACTAAATGCTGTTTTTGCGAAATTTCAATCATTCAATACTGACATTTACATTTTTACCAAGCTGAACTTTTAGCCCATCTTTAGTAGTTAGTGGTGAACACTTACTTCCTTGAGTTTCCTGATCTTTGAAGGTCTTCTGGGAACTATGTGAACATAACTGAAATGAAAGAAAAGCATATATTAGAAGATTCCAAAAGAACATTCAACCCTCTTTACAGATGACTTCTTTACAACATTAATATATAAAACCCCACAGAAATTAAAAAGTAAAATAAAAAGCACAAGAAATGCTAGACTATAAATCGATATGCACCTGTTTCTTGCTTATCAACTTAGTAAATGAAGTACACTTACTTAATACAGCTCTGCTAGCCAAAGTGTTTGTAATTCCTACTAAATGGCTGGGTAGGACTATGTAAATGTGAAGTGCTTGTGTCCCAGCAAGGTACCTGGTCCCCATGTGAATAGAATCATGTAAATAGGAGGTATCGAAGACCTGAGGAGCTGTAGGGTGACATTAAAAACAGGAGACACAAAGAAAACAATGGTCAGTAAAAAGACAGGAAAGGAAAAGAATCAAAGTGGAAAGCAGAATCCTAAAACTTGTTCTTAAATGTAGAACACCTAAGAGAAATAGAAGAAATGATGAAGATAAAGAGCTGAACAGGAAATTTCAAAGGGGAGCTTAAGCAGACCTTGTGCATGTGCACATGACCTACAGTTCAAATGTAGTTGAAATGTTCAGATGAAATGTGCAAAGACCTGCAGTTAGAAAATCCAAAGAAGAACCCTCAGAGCCTATCTTAAACGGAAAGAACCAAAGAAAAACTCAAGGTTTGAGTTGCAATATCAAAAGATTTTGGGGGGCAAAATATCCAATGATGCAGGAAGCATCAAAAGAACACCCAAAAAAATTGAGTCACTATAACAAAAAGAACTATTCAACTATTTCAAGAGGTAGCATATGAGCACAACCCAATGATACTGAAGGAAGGAGTCCAAGCTGTACTGAAAGCAATAGCCATAACAAGGCTCCAGGAATACCAATAGAAATGTTTCATCCTTTGATGAAGCACTGGATGCATTCACGCGCTATGCCAAGAAATGTGTAAGGCAGCTGCATGAATAACTGACTGGAAGAGCTCCATATTTGTAGCCATTCCAAAGGCAGGTGACCTACGAGAGTGCTCAACGTGTAGAACAATATCATTAGGATGCAAGTAAAATTTTGCTGATCATCCAACAATGAAACTAGTGCAGCTGGCTAACACCTAGAAGATCAATCTTTATAAATTCCATTTCATTTGTAATGATTTCCAATATTCCTAGATTCATATTTTCTACTTTCCAAGTTTCAATGAAAAAAAAATTCTATTGGGGCCTCTTACAACTCTTATCAAAATCCATACATGAATCCATTTTGTCAAACACATCTGTACATATGTTGTCATCATCTTTTTCAAAACATTTTCTTTCTACTTGAGCCCCTGGTATCACCTCTTCATTTTCCCCTTCCCCCCTTCCCTCCCCCACCTACCTCCCCTCTTTCCCGCTGACAATTTATAAACTATTCTCTTTTCTTCGTGTCTTCATGTCTTAAATCTACTGCTATCTCATTTATTCCACTTTTTCTGCTGTCCATCCCCTTGGGATGGGAGCACACGTTGATCATTGTGATCAATTTCCCTTTATTTCCCCCTCCTTACCCTCCTAGTATTGCTGCTCCCCTTATTGGGTCCTGAGGAGTTTCTGTTCTGGATTCCCTGTGTTGCAAACTCTTGTCTGTACCAGTATACATGTTCTGGTCCAGCCAAATTTGTAAGATGGAATTGGGGTCATGGTAGTGGGGGGTTGGCTGGCTCTTCTCTTCCTTGTGGTCATTTTGACAATGGTGTCCAATTGACTACAGGTGAGCTTTGGGTTTCCACTTTGCCCTCCCCCTCATTCACATTGATTAGTTTGTTTGTTTACTTGCTTGCTTGATTAGGAGTCTTTGATGCCTGATACTTGACCCCATCAACACCTCATGATTTCCCTGAATTACCAAAACCTGAATGAAGACTGGGATAGAAGTAAAAGAAAATAGAGGAAAGAACTGAGAAGCATAGGACACTTATAGAGATCTAAATTACAGGCATGTGTATATGTAAATACATTTATATACATTGGTAGGGGAATAGAGCTATGTACATTTATTTATTTATTTATAAAGCATTACAGTACTAGGTGGACATCAGGCCTCCATTAAAGTATTCTCTCAATGCAAAGAATAATTTGCTTTACTAACACTAATCACTTTGTGATTTTCACCTTTGCTGACATGATCACTAAATACAAAATGGTTGCATAAGCAAATGTGGTGAAGAAAGCTGATGGTGCCCGGCTATAAAGATAGTGTCAGGGGCCTTAAAGGCTTGAAGATAAACAGGTGGCCAGCTAGCTCAGAAGCAACCACATTTCGATTGTCAATTGATATTTGCAGCTGTTCCTTTTCATCTTGAGTTGTGCTCCATTAGCAAATAAGCTCCTGAATGCTTTATATCCACCAGATTTATTCATTCCATTTGAACATGGCTGAGTCTACTTTAAAAAGGCAGCTCTTCCCCAGTCGTATTTTGAATGACTTGTGATGTGAAGGGCTCAACTTCTGGCACTATCTCTGACAATGTTTTGCTGACATACTTTCAGTTCTCAGTAATTGACAATGTTTCCATATGCTATCCATAGGGTTTTTAGTGGCTAATTCCTCTGAAGTGCACAGTCTCCTATATTCCTCGCAAATTATTTTAATAATAATAATAAATACCTTAAGACAGATTCACACCTGGTTTGAGATTTTTCTTGATTAAAAAATTATGCGTGTATAATTATATATATTTATGTATACCCTGGACATTGTTCTCATTTTGCATTGTTTTAGCATTATTTAAATGACAGAATTATTTAGTAGATGAAATGGGAAATATTTTTGACTCATAAGAACAGGCAAATGTAACAGACTGAAGTGTTATTAGTTACTTGAGATGGGAGTGGAGGGAAGTTGTGGTTGTTGGAAAAATCCCCTTAACTAAGGGTAGATTTGCAATGCAAATTATTTTAATTGCTATCAATAAGTTGGATATTTGTAAAAAGTTGAGTTGGAAAAATGTATTCTATATGGTGTCATAAGTCACAAACTCAGAAGTCATGGAGGTAAAATTTCATAATTATATATTTGATCATAAACATTACCCTACCAAATGAGAAACTATAAACAAAAAATGAAGGGAAAATATTAATTCAAAAGAGTCTACAAAACACAAAGTGCTATATATTGTCTCAGTGTTGCATTCCAAAGAGTGTAGAACACATTCCAAAGAACATATGGTGGATACACAGAATTCCTCAAAAATTTAATGAGCTGGGATCTGTAGAGCAGACTCTTGAAAAGTTGATTTGTTGAGTTTAATTTGCGTGAAGATGGGTTTGGAAAATAATATTTCAAGCAGCAACTAGACAGTTCCCTTCTTGCTACTCGTCAATAGTTAAAATCTATGCTAGGAATTTTGCTGTTTGTTTCTGTGGAAAAAAAATATTAATTAATATCACTTTATTAGTGAGGGAACTCAGGCTTAATTTGCCAAATGTTGTTCAGACAGAAAAAAAAAAAGCAGTATTCAGCTCAACTGAGTTCTCTTGATCCTGAGACTGGCATTCTCCTCTCCCTCCCTCACAGCTGCCTTTCTACTCACTTCCCGCCTTTTACTATTGCCCTTCCCTCCCCAAGGTGTGAATGGATTGTGAAGGAGACCTGAGAACAAAGATGAGATACAGAAGAACAGGGCAGTTTAATTTACATCTTACTGCCAGAGAGTTCATCGACTTATAGGACAGCATAGAATCACATCTTCATATTTGTATCTCAGCAACAATTCAAAAGTTAAGATATATCTACTATCATCCAAATTACTTGAGATGCCCCTCCCAAAGATGCCACACACTCTACACACACCATGCCCTGATCCAGCTTTTGTTTTAAGAATGATTTTCTACACAAAAGAAATAGCAATTCTAGAATTACTAAGACATCTGTTTGTTTGAAAAGGAATTGCCAACTTATCGCATTTTTTCAAAGATTTTATTGGGGGCTCATATAGCTCTTATAACATTGCATAGATAATTTGTATCAAGCATATTTGTACATATGTTGCCATATTCATTTTCAAATATTTTCTACTTAGCCCTTGGTATAAGCTCCTTTCTCCCCCTCCTTTTTTTAACAATCATTTTATTGAGGGCTCATACAACTCCCATCATGATCGATACATACGTCAATTGTATGCAGACATTTACATATTTGTTGCCATTATCTCTCTCAAAATATCCTCCCTCCACTTAGGCGCCCAATACCAGCTTCCTCCCTCCCTTCTCCCACTCCCCTATGAAACCTTAATAATTTACAAATTGTTATTACTTTTTCATATCATACATTGTCTGATGTGTTCCTTCACTCACTTCCCTATTGTCCATTCCCCAGGGAGGAGGTTATATGAAGATCCCTGCAATTGACTCCCTCTTTCTATTCCACCATCCCCCCACCCTCCCAGTACCACCACATTTTGTTTTATAGATAGAAATATCATTTTATTCACTTTAAATTATTTTTAAAATGCAATAAATGATCAAATGATGGTTAGATATTAAATAGATTTTTATTCTGCTTGTCTTTTCAATATATCATTTCACAGCAATTTTGTGAGGAGTTCTGAGATGATTAACACATCATTGGATTTCATTGCAAAGATGATTTGCTAAAGGCACAATTAAAATTTTATTTTTTTGGTAAAATCTATTTAAACTATTCAATAGCTTTGTAATTACAGAATATATATTTCCAACAAGGACTAGTTCACTGATACAAAATCTGTCGCCATAAAGTCAGTTTCAACTCATGGCAAACTGATAGGACAGAAAAGAATTGCAGATGGGATTTCAATGCTGTATTCTTTATAGAAGCAGCCTGCAACATCTTTCTCCAAAAAAGTGTGTCGAATTGCTGACCTTTCTGTTAGCCAGCCAAGGTCTTGATCACAGAGCAGTCAGGGTTCCATCAGCTTACTTATCCCTAGGAAATCAAGTCTGGTCACAGAGAGAACTGCAGGACAGGTCTCAGCTCCAGACATGTACGCTCCCTAGAAAACAGCATTTCAGAGGGCAGCACTGAGGACACAGTAAGTCTGCAAGAAGGGAGTGCAGCAGATCAGCAATGGGAGCAAAGTCCTGAAGTCCCTGAGGACGCTCAACAGTAGACATCTGGGGAGGGAGGTGGGGAAGGCAGTGCTTGGCACCTCATCTGAACTGGTTGGAGATTTACAAGGAGGGAACACAGAAAGTGTAACAGGGTGGGGAGAGGGTGCACTAGACCTCTGCATCATTGACTTCAAGAAGAGCAATAAGGTCTTGCAGAAGGTGCACCCCTTGGACATGAACTCTAGAATTAAAGGTTGTTAAGTAATTAAAGGTTGTTAAGTAAGGAATAAGCGTTGTTACATAAGAAGGTCTTGGGAAAGGGATCCCTGAAGAAAAGAGGATTGGACTGATGCATTATAACTATCTTCTAGCTATTTAACAAAGGAATACCCTCTGAACAGGATAACAAATAGACTTGGAACTTGGAACTACTTATATGATCTCTCTCTCTCTCTCTCTCTCTCTCTCTCTCTCTCTCATGCGCATGCGCACACACACACTCTTCTTTTGGTGTGTGTGTGTGTGTATGTGTGTGTGTATAATAAGCAGGATAAGCAATCACAAAGACAAAGCAACTGGACTGAAGATTGGGGTTTCGGGGAGAATGGTAGAAGAGGAGGTGTGGGAAGGAAAGCTAACAGCCAATAACAAGTGGGATGGGGAAGAGCAAAGGATATAAAATCAATGGGGAGAAGTGTGTAGCATTCCAGATTGTTTGATTCATGATTTCAAGATAGATAAACCTATCATAAATAATAATAGGAACAATGATTCCCTGCAAATGTGAGAAGTGCAGGAGGGGGTTAATGGGAACCTATAGCAAAGATGACTCTATTAATTAAAGGGTAATGAATAACAGAATTTAAGGGGAATGGATGCAGTGGATGATGTACAGTAATAATAATAACTACTTATGATATTAGAATAAGGGTTCCTGAGGGGTAGGGTGGGAGAGGAAAGATATAAAGGGGAGCTGATAACAAAAAGTTCATGAAGAAAGAAAATGTTTTGGAAACAGTGATGTCAGAAATTGTACAATTATGCTTGATCTAATTGAATTATGAATTGTTGTACTATCTGTAAGAGCCCCCAATAAAATTATTTAAATTTTTTTGGAGCTTTATTCACCAAAATCTGGATTCAGCTTTCATATTTCATTGACCTAAAAAGTACTGAAGAAAATAATAACAAATGTTTTTCCATGTTGCTCCTCATACACAATTATGATACATTTATTTTATGGCAATGAGGCATGGATTACACAAAATAACCACACCAAAACCTCATATCTCTTTTATGTTAAATGAACTGAATCACATTGTCTTCCTTATAGAAAATAATAATAGAATGCTAAGAAAGCTAAAAAGTTGGGAATGCAAAATCTTCAGAAATTTTCTTAATATTTTTGCCACATAAACATAACATTTTAAATAAGCCAGGAAAAATTCTCCACAAAATTTAATATTAAGAAAAATTCCCAGGCCTACAGGAAAGAGGAAATGTTAACATCTAGTATATTACAGGTTCTAGGGACTACAGTTGGTCTTCATAAAGTTTTCTTTCTCATTTGCTAACATATGCTAATTTTACACAGAAATTTTTAGAAAAATATGTTTTTCATCATATATTTTAGGAAGCATTATTGGAAAGGGCTTTAAAACTGATTTTTGTACAAAATATTTTTGTTGTTGTAAAACACTGAATACAAATTTCTGGTAGGCTATTAGGAGTCCTGAATTTCCACTATAATATTCTACTAAACCCAAAAGAAATCCTCAAATTACATATCTAGAAAAGTATTATGTTCTTACCAGTGGATTCTGATACATAACAGGATAATCATCCTAATAAATTTACATGTAAAATGTTATGACATCAATCAAAACCCCACCTCTTAAAAACAATGATATCTTTGATTTGTAGATTTTTTCTATGAGAGCTGCACAAAAGGGTGTTAAATTTGCATTTCTATAAATGTCTTTAAGCATTTGGTACCAGGGTCTTTAAACTTGAAAGTAGACCTCATAGTAGTAGCTATTGGTCTCTTCTGACCTGAAGCAAAAGAGAAGAAAACTTAACATTCAAGGAAGCAGTCAGTCCAAAAGATAAGGACCCATAAAATGACCAGAGGAACTAGAATGTGTCCAGTTACCACTACTGACCACTCTGGTCAGGAATAGAAGACCCAGGTTAGTGTGGGTAAAAAAAAGGTAGAACATAATTCAAGGGTGAAAAAGAATCAGTCTTATTGATCTGAAGGGAATATCCTTGATACTATTGCTCTAAGACAATCTTTTAACTTAAAATTGAAGACATTCTGTGTCCAACTTTCAGCCAAATAATAGATGGGCTTTTAGAATAATAATGAAAAGATGTTCCAGAATAATCAGCTATATAAGACCAAAAGGACAACATTTACCCAAATCCAAAGATGAGAAGGTAGGGAGGGACAAAGAAGCCAGACACATAGGGACAGGGAACTCAGAAAGGAAAGAGGAGGGAGTGTTGACATATTACATGGATTCCAACCAATGACACAGAGTAACTTGTATGCAAATTGTTTTTCAAAAACTAATTTTCTATGTAAACTTTTGGATAACACATGATAAATGATCCAAATAATAAGAATTTGGGACAAAAAATTAGCTCTCAACCCAAAATTATAATATCGGTGACCCCAAAATATGTAAGCTATTAATCAGATTATTCTGAGATTGATAGTATTCCCAGGAAATTGATGGGAGGATGCAATTATCTCTAGAGAAATTTATTTTCATCTCAACTCTCAGTATGTTTTCTTAAATAAAACTCCTGTTTTATTTCATAATCAAAAATAACTAAACCCACTTACGAGGAATAAGTACCACAAGAAGAAAATGAGTTGAAATTACCCTGTTCTGAAGGGTCAGGATGATATATAACAGTAAGAAAATCATAAATTAAAGTCAAAAAGTATATATTTTGTGGGGTCTTAAAGGCTTGAAAATAAACAACCAACCATCCAGTTCAGAAGTAAGCACACGTGGAAGAAGCACACCAGCCTATGTTACCACAGAATGTCAATGGGATCCAGTAACAAGTTTCAAAGAACTAAAAATATCATTATAAATGAGGGGGAGTAGAGATTGGGGACCCAAAGTCCATCAATAAGTGAAGTGACATCCTCTTACAGAGGGGTTGCAGCAAGGAGATGAGCCAGTCAAGGTACAGTGTAGTAACAACGAAATGTGCAACTTTCCTCCAGTTCTCAAATGCTTTCTCCCATCCACTATCATGATCCCAATTCTACCAGACAAATCCAGCTATACCAGAGGATGTACACTGAAGTCGGAAACATGGAGAATTAAGATAGATGATCCGTCAGAACTAGTGGAGGGAGTGGTAACACTGGGAGGGTGGAGGGATAGTGGAGTAGAAAGGGGAAACTAATTTCAGGGATCTACGTGTGACCTCTCTAGGGTAAGGACAACAGAGAAGTAAGTGAAGGGACACACTGAACAGTGTATGATATGAAAGGATAGTAATGATTTGTAGATTATTAGGGGTTCATGGGGGGGGAGGGAAAGTTAGAGGGGGGGCTGATGCTGGGGACCTGGGTTGAGGGAGGACTTTTTGAGAGTGATGATGGCAACAAGTGTGCAAATGCGGCCTACATACAGTTGATGTATGTATGGATCATGATGGGAGTTGTATGAGCCCCCAATAAAATGATTTATTAAAAAAGGAAGGGGAAGGAAGAGCTTATACCAAGGACTGAGGTAGAAAATATTTGGAAATGATTATGGTAACATGTGTACAAATATGCTTTATACAATGTATACAATGTATTGAATGTTATATGAGCTGTTAGAGTCCTGAATAAAATCATTGGGGAAAAGTATACATTTTAAATGAGAAAAACAACAAAATAATTCATTCAAAGAAGTGAATGAGGATTGCTGACACCGTCACAGCTATTCCAAAGCCAATGTATTTTATACTCATTGTTTCTGAGTATTGCCCTTCTACAGAACAGGGTGACTCTACCCCCTGTGGCTTTCAGTGACGGCAACTCTCCACAGGTGTAAAAAGCTTCATCTTTCTTCTGCAGAGCAGCTGGTGGTTTTGCACGGCTAACCCTATGACTAGCTGTTCAATGCATAAACAGTTATATCATGGGAGTTCCTGCCTATACCAGACACAATTTTTAAAGCTTCTTTTATGGATGAAAATTTAAAAAAAATAACTGACCTCATAGAATTGCATAATTAAACAAAAATATATCAAAGATAACTTCCAATTCTATAAACAGTGAACTAAATAATTCATGTCAACCCTTCCATGAAAAGCAAATAATAAAATTAGGCCAAATAAAACTTTCAAACATTTTTGAAACATAAAGCATCTAATACAATATAATGAGGAATTGCCATATTAATATCCAGCAAGGGAAGAAAATTCAAAGGTATATATTCACTATTGGGGTCCTTTTTGCCCCTTGGAAAGAGCTGATTTGAAAGGAGCAGGAAAGAGACTGGAACCATGATTCTGCGATGCTGGGTTTTTTAATGGCTGAGAAACAAAAGCAATTGTGTAGGGCCCACCAATAATGGAATGTCACTCACACTGTCTCCCAGGTGAGCTAGAGCCCCAGGATGCTGCAGTTTAGAAGCAGGACATAGCCTGCATTCAGGCATCAGGTGACCGGATTTTTCTCACTGATAGCAGATAGCAGATAGTGATAGCAGATTAAGATATTTTTTACTTCCTGGTATCTGACTAAGCACAAAAAATTCTCTTTGGCACAACATACATCCTATTTATCATAATATTTGTACAAATAATTTTTAGAATATTGTGTTCAGCACATACCTAACTAGGCAGATGGATCAAGAAGATAGCATAAAAGAGAAACAGCAATAAATGTAGCAGACCTTGTGACAGTCTTGTTCCTTTTCACATCACTCACTCTCAGAAAGTAGCTGCCAGGTCACCCTAAGGAGAGACTCGCAAGGCAAGAAACTCGAGCTTTCCCTGACAGACTTGAGATTGAACTACGCACACCACTCAAACCTTAGCTGGCTGCAGTCAGTATCACTTTTGGTGATCGCAACATTATACAAGAATCTGAACTAGACCCACTGATTAAATTGCTCACAAATTCCTATCCATGAAAATGATGAGAGAATCAATGTTGTATTAAATCAATGTTGTGGTGGCGGTTCTTGTTAGGTGTTCCTTAATAAGTTCCAAGGCATAGCAACTCTAGACACAACAGGATGAAATATAACCCAGTCCTGCGTCAGCCTCACAATTGCTGATATGTTCAAACCTATTGCTTCAAATGGGGAGTCGATCACAAGGATCTACATATAACCTCCTATCTGGAGAATGGACAGTGGAGGCGTGGGCGAAGGGAGAAGTCAGACAGGGTAAGATATAACAAAATAATAATAATGTATAAATTATCAATGCTTCATGAGGAGGCAGAGGGGAGGAAAGAGAAAAGATGAAGAACTGTAGTCAAGGGCTCAAGTATAAAGCACATATTTTGAGAATGATGACAGTAGCAGGTGTACAAAGGTGCTTGACACAATATATGGATGGATGGATGGTGATAAGCATTCAACGAACCGCCAATGAAATGATTTATTTTATAAAATCTATTGTTTCAGCCACTGGATAGTGAGCATTTCCCATGGTGGGGTGAGGGGGAGAGAGAGAAATATGAGTTACTGTACAGTAAATAAGGAGCCCTGGTGGCATAGTGAATTATGTGTTTGACTGCTACACACCAGTTTCTCTTAAAGAGAAAGGTGATACTTTCTGCTTCCCTATAGATTGACCACCTGCAAAACGCACAGGAGAAATCCCATCCTGCCCTACAGGGTCGCAATGTGCTCTAATTGAATGACTTGTAATGAGTTTGGTAGAATAAGTAGATATGCTCATGTTTTGAAATGTAAAATAAGTATGTTAGAGTTCAAGTTCCTTTATTAAAATTTAAAGTTCCCTGGTCTTGATATAAGATGGCATAACTTCTTCATATGTGAAGAGAAACTCTTAAAAGAAAAGTTAGAATTTTTTCTTATAAAGAAACGTTTGGTCAACCTCACCTCTGAAACAATTCATGTGATTTATTCATTGACTTCTACATATTAAAATGTTCTGAAATGTTTTCTGCCAAACTTGAAGAAAATGGATCTTCAAAATGTTTATGAAAATGGTTATGAAGTCTTACATTTTTGAAACCAATGAAAATGAGAATATGAGGTATCAAAATTCATGGGACGAAGGAAAAAAATCATCATAAGAAGTTCCATATCAACACATGCACATATGAAAAAGGAAGAGAAACCTATGATTGATATGCTGGCACAAAATTTGCAACAACTAAAGCAGACACAACAGGACAATCCTACTAACAGCAAAACAAAAGAAATAATAAAACCAGGGCTGAGATTCAGGAGCGGGAAAATAAGAAAACTATGGGGAAAATTAATGCTGCTAAAAGTTGGTTCTTTGACAGTATAATAGGATTGACAGACTTCTGGCACACCGAACCAAAGAGAGGGAAGAAATCTCAATAGCAAGAATGAAGGATGAAAGAAGGGACATTACAACTGACCCAAATGAAATTAAAAGGATAATTACACAGTACTACAAAGGATTGGATTTCAATGAATTCAACAACTTGGAAGACCTAGACAAATTCTAGGAAAAACAATCCCTCCCTAGACTGTTCCTGATAGACGTCAAAAGTCTCAACAGACCCATAGCAATAGAAGAAATTGACAAGTTTATCAAAAATACCCTGGACCAGATGGCTTCACAGGAGAATTCTACCAAGCATTCAGGGAAGAATTGACACCAATCCTACACAAACTCTTCCAGAACATAGAAAAAGACAGAAAACTTCCAAGCTCCTTCTATAATGCTATTATGACACTGACACTGAAACCAGACAGGAATCTCACAGGAATTGAAGGAGTCCAGGTAGGAATTGAGAACACAGACCAATTTCCTTAGTGAACATCAATGCAAAAATCCTTAACAAAGTACTGACCAATAGAATACAAAAGTATATAAAACAAATGATTCACAATGATCAAATGCGATTCATAGCAGGGATGAAGAGATAATTCAACATATGAAAGAGCATTGGTATCATTTGCCACAATGACATGAAAAATTATAAGAACCACGTGATAATATTGATAGATGTGAAAAAGGCATTCAACAATATCCAACACCAATTCCTGTCGAAGACACTCAAAAAGATAGAAGTAGAAGTAAAATTCCTCAAGATAATACTAGCCAGATAAGAAAAACCAATAGTCAATCTGGCAATCAATGGAGAGAAAGACTAACACAACCCCACTAAAACAGGGAACCAAACAAAATGCCCTTGTCCTCA
This sequence comes from Nesogale talazaci, assembly GCA_004026705.1. Classification (NCBI taxonomy): domain Eukaryota; kingdom Metazoa; phylum Chordata; class Mammalia; order Afrosoricida; family Tenrecidae; genus Nesogale; species Nesogale talazaci. Next base: position 1,897 of record PVJH01016901.1, on the reverse strand, counting down.
CTCTTATTTAACTGGAAGTTTTAGCTAACAGCATAAGGCAAAGAAAAGACATCAAAGTATCCACCTGAGGAAGAAAGAGATTAAATGATCACTATTTGAAGATGACGTGATTTTATATATGGAAAATACCAAAAGCTCCACAAGGCGAGTACTGGAAGCAATAGAGAGGAGCATGGCAGAGTGGCAGGATACAAGATAACAAACAGAAGTCTACTGGACTGCTATACACATAGGATAAGACCAGAGAGGAGGAGATTTGAAAGGTGGTACCCTTCACAAAGGTAAAGCACAAATTGAAATATCTAAGGATATAACTGACTAAAAGAACAAAAGATCTATATGAGAAAAACTGCAGAACACTACTACAAGAAACCAAGAGTGACCCCAACAAAAAGAAGAATAATTCATGCTCATGGATTGGAAGACTCAATATAGAAAAGATGTCAGTTCTACTCAAGGTACTATATATGTTTAATGCAATCCTGATACAGTTACTCTCATCTTTCTTCAGAGATATGGAAAAACTGATTACTAACTTCAAATAGAGAGGAAAGAAGCCCAGAACTGACATAGAACTTCTGAAGTAGAAGAGCACAAATAGAGGGCTTGCTTTATCTGATTTTAGCATATATTATATAGTCCCAGTGGTCAAAACTGCATGGTTTGGGTATAATGACAGATTCTAAGACCAATGTAAAAGAACTGAAAACCCAGAAATAAAATCATCAGTGTACAGACAACTAATCTTTTATAGGGGCCCAAAAAATATCAAATGGGAAGCTGATACCCTCTTCAGCAAGTGGTACTGGAAAAAATGGATTATCTAACTGCAAAGAAATGAAGCAAGACTTTTACCTCACTACATGCAAAAGGATAAACTCAAAGTGGATCACAGACTTTGAGGTAGAACCCAAAACAATTAGAGCCATTAATGAGGGAATTGGGACAAACCTGAGAAATGTGGCATGGGGAATACACAGGCTATCAGAAATAGAGAAGGACACAAATACAGTGGAATCACAAATTGACAAGTGGCATATACTCAAGATAAATCACCTGTGTACATCAAAAGAATTCATTGAAAGTAATAAGATAGCTCAAAGACTGGGAAACCATGTTTAGCAATGATGCAGCAGATAAAGGCCTTAGGAACTCTTGTCACTGCTGGTGGTCCTATAGGTATGTACAGCCACTATGGAAATTGATTTGGTGATATCTAAAACAGATGGAGATTGAATTACCATATGACCCAGCAATCCCATACTGGGAATACCCAGAAGAGGCTAAAAACAAACCATGGCCAGACATCTGTGCTCCAATGTTCATTGCAGAACAGTTCACAATCACAAGGAGTTGGAAACACCCAAATTTCCATCAACAGAAGAATGGATCACAAAACTGTGGTACATAATACAATGGAGTACTATGCATCTCTAAAGTGCAGTAATGAATGCATGCAGCACATTGCCACATGGGAAGAACTGCAGGAACTCATGTTAAGTACTTTGAGAACAAAAGGACAAATAAGCTTGAGGTAAGCTTAAAAAAAATGGACATAGGGGAAAAGCTACTATATACACATATCCTTGGGTTAAGGTCCAGCAACTATGGCAAGGACCAAACCCACCCAGGGATACATACAGCAGCCTACTAAATAAGAGGAGGAAAGAAAGAGAAAAGACATGGGTATGGGGGAAGCAGGGATCCACCCAAGGGAAGTGTACAATTTATATCTCCACCAGAGGAGAGACCAGTCTTCAACCAAATGCTCCAAGATGTGAACACAACATAGCAGCATGTATAGGGAACCAATAGAGAGGTCTCTGAGGCTGGACCCAATCCTAACTATGTTGACACCCACCCCCTCAGAAGGATACACTTCAGAGGACAACACTGG